>ML800088.1:89763-106026 GCA_009831015.1 Picea engelmannii
AAAAGCATCACCCCTCACCATATATATGTTCATGGATATGGGGTTGTTCGCAGGCATAAAGGGTTCTTGGTTGCCCCTCTCCGCGACTGCAGAGGCTTGGGTTAGATTTTTCCCATGTTGAAATGGATTGGTCAACAAAGCAGGTTGTTGCTGCATCACAAACTTTTGGGCTTCTGCAAGCTGAGGACATAGATGGGTCGAGTGGTCTTCCGCACACAAGTTGCATTGATACCTTGCCTTCCGTTTCTCAGTGTTTTCCCCACCAGCATTATTGATTGGTTTTTTATCCCCCTTACCTTTCCTTCGTTGTTTTTTCTTTCCTTCAGGCTACTGGGTGTCCTTTGGGTTAGCCGATTGGACTGTGTGTACCTCCGACGTTTTGGTAGGGGGATTAGCCAAAGTAGTAGTTTGGCTAGACGTTGTGTGTTGTATAGATAATTGTTGCAACTGCTTCGTCAATTTATCAGCGGGATTTGTTTGTGCTCAACCAAAAATACCAACGGCATGTGGTCTAGCTCTTTGTCTAGTTTTATCAAATATTGAGCATGGCGCATCTGGCAAGATGTTGTACAATAAATCGGACTGAGAATAGATGAGCTCAAATTGTTGATCCCTCATGATGGCTTCTTCTTCAGAGAATACTCTCAACGTCATGACATCTTTGGATAACTGCGGGACCAAAGACTTAAGGAACCACTCAAGAAGGAATGTTGGTGGGACTGATAGCTTAATTAAACTATTTCAGTGTCTCCATTCTCAGATGTGATCAGAGATATGGTCCGCTATTGTCTATTCAAAATTGGTGAGCAGATCTATTCCATCGTCATATCTCACAGGTAACTAGAAATGGTTTAGGAAAGCCATCGCTAGTTCGCCGAAGGAAGAATATCTTGAGTGATCAAGCTCGATGTACCATTTCACGGCACTCCCAATGCGAGTACGTTGAAACAATCACAATTGTATGGAGTTTTCTTTCAATGAGTTAGATGAGCACCAAAGATGGAAGGTAGTCACTTGATCTCACGGATCTTCATTAGTCTTGGCTTTGAACTTTGGGATGTCCGAAGGCAACTTCGTAGGCATAGGAGGCCAACACAGATCATGATAGATAGGGTCATTCAACAACCTTATCAAATCTGGCAAGTGCAAAGTCCCCAGGAAAGGTAATTTGGGTTGTTGGTGATAACCTGGGAAAAAGGGGCCTGGAGTTTGACTGACACCAGGTTGCCAGGAAAATTTCAGCTGCTGGCCTGGATTCTGGTAGAAACCTTGGCCCTGGCCAGCGTATGGATTTTGCGTGTGTGGATACATCATCGACTGATTTACAAAATAGGGCATAGATGGTTGGGCATGCATTACATTCGAAGGACTTTGGGAAGGGTTGCCCCATGTTGGTCCCATGGGGATAAGCATAGTAGTTTGTCCGGGGTTCCATTGATTGTGGAAAGAATTACCCTAGATCGACATTCCAGATGAGGGACTAGATCCCTGCCAAGAATTCCAAGCCCTGATGCAGATGAAGTTCCTAGGTTTTCCCCCTGTGGAGGAATAGTACCCTGCATAGGAAAAGGTTGTCCAAAACTGGGATCACCCCCAGTCGGGAAGGCAGCTGATGAGAAGTCATTGTTACCAAAAATTCTGATTGCCCGAATCCAAATAAACTATGGTGTGTAGGTTGCCTGGAAGATTGTTGATGCGAGCCACCAAGTGAAGGGGACGAAGGAGGTATATGATTTCCCCCATAAGGGAAAGTCTTAAAAGGAGTAGGAGTGCCCCGCATGTGACCTTGTAGAGGAGCTCTATAGCTCCCTACCCCCAGACCTGAATTCTATAAAGTGGAGTAGGAAAGTACAGAACTTGTACCTGAACTAGGCATCCGGTATGAGAACGGAGGGTCTGTCGCACTTGGTGTAAAAGGGGTTGTGGTCGTTGCCAAAGATAGGATTGGACCACTGTGAAATGTAGAGGCAGTTGAGACCATGGTGGCTCAGACCATTGACGGTGGGTTAGGAGGTGAAAACTCTCCTATGGTGACAACCGTAGTGGGAATTGAAGAATTCCCAGAAGAAGTAACAACATTTGTTTCCATTGTTGTGTGCAACACTATCCGGCGCTCATAAATTGAATTGGTACGATGAAAGGTGCCAGGAAATCAGTGGTTTCCATTTCAACTGGGCCAAGAGCGTTCGATCCAAGGTCCAAAATAGTTGATTCCTACGGATTTTTTTTGAGCACAATTGCTTGTAACCCGGTCGCTTCAAAAAACCCTTGTTGGTCTAGCTTTCATCTTAATGGTGGCAGGTGTGGCTCCAGTGTAACCGGTGGCAGGCCAAGAAGCCTTTGTGACCGATGGAGCTCATGATCCTCCAATGTGTGAGAAGATCAAAGACACTCTAGGGTAGTCTAAACATTCAAAAGTAACACACACTAAAAAATTCCCTATAAGATAAGACAATCAAACACTAAATTACTTGGAAGAACAGTTACAACAACCAACACTAGAACAACTTATCAGTGCAAGTGAAACTCAAAAACGGAAGCACCCTCTGGGTATAGTTTGTAAAGCATGGCCCGATGTCTGTCCTAGGTATCATGGTATACCCCCGCAGTCAACTGTGTATGTCCCTAAAAAAGATAGGCAACTAGGTTTCCACTACATGAACAGTCACTAGGCAGGTACAGTCAAAACTCGGGTAGACCACAATGAGCAGGGTATCGAGCCCAAAACTTGTCAAGGGTATCAAAAGCAAGTGGTCTGTAAGACAACTAAGGACCTCGAATAGATTCGATACCCATGAAGTGTCGTGGCAAATGAAATCGATGGAATCACAAAACAAACCCTCTATATGTGTTCTCCACTACGATTGGTCCAACTTTGGAGGGTTTATCTCCGCTACCTTTCTGCACGTGACCTCGTGTTTATCCCCTGTGTTAGAGGGGGGTCCTGGATAACTTTCACGATACTGGACTTAGACACTCCCTAACTCAGTCTCCAATGTTTGATTGTAATGGCCTTGAAGATTTTCCTCTCCAACGTAATCCAAGGCCCTAATCCTAAACTAGTTGGTTAACCCTACAAACATAAAAGTCTAATAAATTTTATATTTAGTGTTAATTTTATGGCTTTGTATTATGTCAAGGGGTATGAAAGTGAAACTGATGATGTGTAAAAGACGAAAGTAAAAATGAGTAAAAAGATGGAAACAAAAGCTTTCACTTAATGAAAAATTTCAACAACTTTTCAAAAAATATATATATTTTTTAATTTTCTAAGATTTTGGATAGCAAACTCAAAAGGAATTTCACTCAATTACGAGCTACTTATGATCTAAGTAAACTGCAAAAACTTATGAAATAAAAGACTTTTCCTTGGCTAATAATGCAGAATCACACTCTTCAACCCAACAAGAAAATGAAAGAGAATTTTTTTTATTTAAATGTTGACAAAGCAAAAAGGAAAAATACCAACAAGTAAAAAACCAAGAAAAACAATTCTAGCCTAGATCATAGATCACAAATAATTGCTTCAAGAAATCACACACCAGAAACATAAAAAAAAATGACTCTCACAGTTCTCTAAAAACCCTATTTTTTTTTTTTATGACAACTTTTAAATGAGAAAAAGTAAGCTAAGGGTAAAATTAATCCTAACCTACTAACTGCTAAGACAGAGATTCAAACACCTGAGAGGTATAATTCTCATCAAGGGAAAGGATGACTACCTTACCCTCAACAAAACTTATCTTGCACAAGCACGCTACTGATAATCCAACAACAAGTGTGTGAATGCAAGCTTTATAGAGCCAGAGGGCATGTACATGCGGGCTGACCTTGTACAAGCCACGTGTATCTCTAAACTCCGAGAAAAAACAAAATAAGACAATCCAAACCAGGAAGAGACCACTGATATTGATAACCAGGATCCCTTGAAGGTTTGGAAACTCTTTTTAACAGAAAAAGCAAACAATGTAAGGAATTTTTTATTTTGTAAAACATACCAATCTGAGACAAGACTGCAAACAACCAAGACTTAGAAAGAATTCCAGAAAACCCCTGAGAATGTCTAATTCTGACAGGGAAGAGGATGACTGCCTCCAAACTTTTTTGGACTCTAGATGTTACTGCTACTTCTTCAGCTAGCATTCACATGTGGCTTGTAAGAGAGTAGGGTGCCAGTACACGTGTGTAGACCTTATCCAGGCTTTTTGTACCTCTGTGGGTCTCAGAAAAACACAGTCAAGAAAATAACAGAGACAACTGGTATAGGAAACCAGACTCTCTATTAGTTCAGACTTTATAAAAACTAAAAAACAGGCAATAAAACCAATCTTTTAAAACTACCCAAAAACAAAACAAAATTCCTAGGAACCCTAGAGCCTTCCCCAGTATGGTCACCAATTTTTTTGTGAGGGAACTCCCCTTATGGACTAGTAAATAGGGTTATCTTATGCATGCAGATATGACCAAAAGAAATATACTTTCTACTTTCGTCCCCAGACTTAAACCCCATTCCTTTTCAGCAAATACATGGTTTAGATCAACATACCTTGTTCCAGATGTTCGATGTTGATCCTTCCTCCCACTTGATCACTTGTTATAAGTCCTCCTTTCAAAGATGACTTGTATGCAAAACAAGAAACAAACTACACATGCATTTTACCTATAGACTAATGGGTTAGAGATTCAAACATATATTTACTGTATTATGAAGAACTCATAAAGTGGAATGGGAAAAACATTTCTTTATTACTTTAAGTGAATCAACTTACAAATGTCGATACCAACCACTACTCCATGAATCCTGATCCTAGGCTCTTCTTCAAATGTCCTCCAACTTCTTTGCTTTGTATCTCTTCTTGGACAAGGATGGCTAAAGGGTTGGGACAATGGGAATATGCAATTGGGTAGAGTTTCTTTGCTATATTTTTCCTCCTCCAAATGTGATCCCTAGCCCTTATTTTATAGGCTAGAAGAAGTTAGGTGTTTGGACGAACCCTCGTCCATGCATGGTCGGGAGTTTCAGTTAACTCACCCAGAGCTGTGTGTTTTGTCGGCAACTTTCCTTTTTTCGTGCTTTTGTCGGTCCACACAGGTTGTTTTAGGTCAGCCAGTGTGTACACGCATGAAATAATGGAGTAGGGTGCGTGGGCCCTTATAAAAGAGGTTTTTTAAAGAGTTTCTCAGCAGTGCTTTGGCAAAGAAGGGATCTGAGATGGCTTGATGCTAGGTAAGCATGTATGGTGCAATTTAGGGTTATAACACCAACCAAAATAGGAGAATCAGAATCCAAATTAGAAATATGCCTATATGGTTTTTGAAGAACAACTTATATCAACCATTTTAAGAGGCATTGAAAATTCAAATGGAAATTCTATGGAAAGAAGCATAAGAGGCCTTGAAACTTCAAATGGAAATTTTACAAAAAGAAACCTCCCAAACATGACTCACATCACTAACTGTTGAAAATGACAACCAATGTAATTTAACATGTCCATTAGGGTTCAAATATCAAATGAAGCACTGAAGAACCACCGGTTGTAATAAGGATGGAAGGATAGATGCCCCTTGAGTGGGACCTCCTAGTGGGTGTGTTTCTGGAGGTCTTTTTCCTTGCTAAATCATAATTTTTCTTCTAGGCTCTGGCTTGCGGTTTGTTGGCACTAACTAGGGTTTATAGTGACAACCAACAAGATGAACTTATCCTGCACCATCCCCTCATGTCTTGATGGACTTATCCTTCACCATCGCCTCACATCTTGATGGATTTAGCCTACACCATCTAGTCACTTTTAGTGGATGTGACCTTCAAAGTTGGTCGAGCTTCCGTAATTTCTATCCATCCAAAAATACATAGGTAATGCACCATATGGATCATGATAGGATGCATATGAAGTGGGGAAAAAATTATTGGGGACTGTTATGGATTCACAGTCCAGACTCGAGGGAATTGTAGACTCGTTGACTTCATTTCGTCTGTATATAACATCATGAAAAAACATAACTTTCCAGTTCTCGAAGGATATATTAAATCCTGCATGATTCAAGACAAAATTAGAGATATATTTGTTGTAAAAATCATGAGCCAAAACTAAAAACAAAAAATAGGCATGGAAATTGCAGAAAAGAATGAGAATCACATTGGGTTTGATCTGTTTACCCATCTGTTCTTAAGTTTAATCCTTCCATTACATAGTTGAATAGTCTTCTTTAGAATTTGTCTTCGCCAACAAAGTATACGACATGATTAAGATTCTCCCCTTTGATAATGTGGGCCCCTGCCAACCACCTACTAGTGCTGGCCTTTCATACTCAGTGACCCGAGACAAGCAATTGAAATTTGATTCTTTCCTTTGTATTAATCAAGTTAATACATTCTAGGTCAACAACATACTACTTCTTACCTTTCATAGTTACAACCATTCTTACTTATCATGGATTTATAAAGCTTGTCATTTTCCATGGCCCTCAATTGCTTTCTTATATCATATAAATAAATAATTGTGTGCATCAATAAGATATAGATGGAATCATAGCACTAGTCTATTTTTCAAAGAATGTGCCATTTTCAATTAATAATCTCAAGGAAGGGAAGTTGAATCGATATTCACATTAAACAACTTCAAGTGGAACAAGGGATGGGCTAGAGGCTTATTGTGAGAATGATTCAATTGTTGTTGGATGCAAGAATCTTTGGAGATAAATTTGATTCATTTGATATCTCAGATATGTTATCCATGGTCATATGATCACATATTTATTCGTTTACTTCATATTTTAAAGTGCCCAAAGGATTTCCTTGCAAAAGTAGAACATGTACAAATATGTCCCTTGATTATATTTGCACAATGGTTGCAAAAATGCATTATTTTAGTGAAAAGCACACCGCCTTCAAGTTATTTTTTTGAAATAGTAACATCAAATATTTACTTTTGGATTGAATACGACTTGCATGTGCAAAGAAGAGTACTCGTGCAAAAATATTACACAAATGACTTATTGATGGGATTTAGGGAACAAAACAATGTAAAGTTCTTTCTATTATGCCTTTATACGGTAAAAATTCAATGCTTTTGGAGTTGTACATATTTTTATTGTGTTTTTAGTTGAAATTGTATAGTAAATTATGAGTTGCATGTTTTGGATGAAAATGACTCTCCTCGTCACTGGTAAGGAGAGGAGGGTAGGGAGGACAACCTTTATTAATTACAATCTTCATACTAGTCATTGGTTGATTCTTTCCTAGCATATGTTTTTATTAATTATGAGTAGAGAAAAGAGAGTTTTCTATCTGTAGAAAGGAATTATATATATCTCAAAGAACATATATTTAAAAAAAGTATTGTAGGGAAATACTTAAGAAATGTAAAAAAGATTGGAAGGATATATATAGAGAGGAAGATGACATCTTTAACGTTTACCTTTTCCTCTCTTCTTTATCCATGATATGGTTTTTCTTTGTACAATCTAATTCTAGTGGGCCTTCGTCGCGGTCGTATCTGATAGAAGAGGAGAATGGACTTGAAGAAATTGGATTTGTATATGCCTTTGGAGTAAAAAGAACTTCAAGGGAATGGAGGAAGATACTCGCAGTCTTTCAATAATTGTAGGGCTTCGATTGCAAGTACATATTACTATTATAATTTCATATTGTTCTCTATGTGACTCTCAATACAATTTGATGTCAAAGGATTATTTGATTAGAATATTTAATTGCAATCCACTGATGAATCTTGCTCTTAATATAACTAATTTTTAAACCCTTGGAGTTCTTGGTGTCACGGTTATATTAGGATTATTTTATTAGACTATTTAATTGTAATCCACTAATGAATCTTACTCCTAATATAACTAATTTTTAAACCCCTTAAAGTTTTTCCTTCAATACGGGTCTTACCTATGAGTTTATTGATCTAGCTATTGTTGTCTCTGGAAACAAATTTAACAAGTTATCCTTTGATGGGAAGACTTGTTATTTTGTGAATAACCTCAGCATCTATCAGAATCGACTCATTCAACCATAGGGTTTTATCATAAACCTTAGTGAGCAAAAATGCAAAAGTAAGTTCCCTTTATGTATTCTCATCTCCTCGACTGCAATCTCTCTTCACTCAAGCGAAACAATATCACTCCTTCCTATCACTTTGACGAAACAAAATCACTCCTTCCCATCTTGTGGAATTGTGCATTAAAATGTGGAGACGATGGCCAATGATTATGATTCCAAAATAAAGATTCCATCTATAAGTAGAGAGTGAGACTAATATTTTCCTAAAATTTGCTAAGTGTTTTTCATGCATGGAAGTGGTTCTACTCTAAGAGTTAAATGTTCAATGACGATCTTTATGGATCATGGTAAACTTATTTTTATTTAATGTTATTTTAAGTTGTTTTTATTTAATTTATTTTATGGGCTGGTGTAATATCCATCTAATAAAATAGTACAAGAATTATTCATTACATCGGGTATGTTATAAATTTTGAAATACATAATTTCAAAAGTCTTTTTGAAGAATGCCCACTCTCCTACTACTCTATTAAGAATTTAACTCTCCTCATCTAATATTTTAAGAAAATCTAGTTTTAAGTGTGATTTTTTTTTAGTGGTTGTGAATGTCATCAAAATGAAATGTTGAAATGTTAAATGTACAAATTAAAATAAAAAATGGTTTTTATATTAGCAGGTTGATGTAAGGAAATGGTTTTTATATTATCTCGTTTTTGTAGTAATGGTTACAAGAGACAAAACCATTATTTACGAGAGTAATAATAGTAATAGGGATCTTACATAAATTTTAAAAATATAGTTTCAATGAATTTAACAATTAAAAGTATAGTTTGAATGACTTTAATTGTTAAAGATATTTTATTATTTAGATTTTTAAATATATTTTGATAAAAATATTTTAATAAATGTGTTGAAACTATCTTTATCTATGAATCATTTTTGACAATCAACCATAATATCTTTATCTATGTTTTTTGTGTGGATCTTGGTCTTGGAATACACTAATAGTTTAGACTATATGGTCTTGGTTTTGGCATACACTAATAGTTTATACTATATGTTCTTGGTCTTGGCATACACTAATCCTTTAAGATTTTTGAAAACACAAAAATATATAACAATATCACACATAATTTTACAATTAACTTTAGCAATAATGATGGAGGAGTGATAAGATACTAGTTTAGCATGCACCTCTTAAGTTTTTTGGAATTTACAAAAGTATATAACAATATTAACCATTATTTTACTAATAATGATGCAAGAGTGTTTGATACAATACTAGTTTAACATGCACCTAATGATGCAAGAAGGTCTGATAGGATAGTAGTTTAACATGCACCTAGTAGATCGTAATACTAGTTTAGCATGCACTTATTAGATCGTATCATTTAATAACTAATACTAGTTTAACATGCACCTAGTAGATTGTAATACTAGTTTAACATGCATTTAGTAGATCGTATCATTTAATAAATGAATCATAGGATACTAGTTTAACATGCACCTAATAGATCGTAATACTAGTTTAACATGCACTTAGTAGATCGTATCATTTAATAATTGACTAATAATGATGCGGGAGTGTCTCATAGGATAATAGTTTAACATGCACCTAGTGGATAGTATTATTTCATCTAAAGAATAGATAAAAAAAATTTAATCATTTCATATTAAAAAATTAAGTTTTATAATTTATTTATTTAAAAAATATTTACAATTCAATAAAAACCAAGCCACTTGTGCTTGACCTATTTGCTTAAGTAAAAAAATACAATTAGCCAATGTCATCTTAATTTTAAATTGCAAGTTGTTATGGTGTAAACCTTGTTTAGCATTTAAAGGTTTTCGCATTAAAATGAACAACCTAGCTCTAGAATAATTGAAATTAGGAGTCTACATTGTGAGGCTACTTGTGCATCCAATTAATATATGAATATAGGATGCACAAATATTACAAAGTAGTTAATATTAACAATAAGATTAATATTAATTTCTTTATCCAATGAATAAAATAATATTAATATTAAATATTTTATACAAAGAATAAAAAAAAAAATCAAAATTAATATTAATTTTTTTATTTAAAGAATAAAAAATTAAACTCAATAAATCACCTTAGTATCTTAAAATAATAATAATAATAATAAATTTATTATCCAATGAATTAAAAACTGAATTGCAGTTTCTCTTGTTAATTTAAATTGGGCTCAAGGGATGGTGGGGTATTTGGATTTAGTATTACAAAAACTACCGGATGTATCATGCAATGGAAAATGTTCAATCTTTATTAATTTAAAATTTGAAATGTATATGTTATCCTTTTTTTCCTACTTTAAAATATTTTTACTTAATTTAATGTCGTTTAATATCATAGTGTGTAAAATTTATGTTAAAGTATTTTCCTTATTAAAAAAACTATTTTCAATGTATTCAATATCAAATATTCTCAATGTTCTTTTACTTACATATTATGAATATTCCTTCACTTGAAACTGTTTAATATTTATTATTTATATGATATTATTGTGAATATTCTTTCACTTGAAATTGTTTAATATTTATTATTTATATCATATTACAAAAGATTTAATTATAAAATGTCAAATATTTATTATTTATATAATATTACAAAAGATATAATTATATATTTGAAATTATGTGTGTAAAAAGGACAAAATTTCATAAAAATTTATACAATAACTTTATAAAATATTATTGAAATAAACACCTTATAAATATTATTGATATTCATCTTACAAACTAAATTATCATTATATTTTATATTTCACTTTACTTTAATATTTGTTTCAATTAAACTATTACATACATATTTATTTTTATGATTATAACTGAATATATTTGATTAAACTTAAATATTAATTTTTTATTTAAATACTTTATAAAATATTACTAAACAAGAAAGCAAGATGAATTGTATTTTATTTTATATTGCATTTTACTTAATATTTGATTCTCTTACGCTATTATATACATATTTAATTATTATTACATTTTACTTAATAATATATTTGATTTAACTTAAATATTTATAACTGTTATGTGTAACGGACGAAAGGAAACTATCTATCAGTGATATTTGAAATCTCTAACGGCCGGAGGGAAACGATAAGTTCTAACGGACGCAGGGAAAGTATCTATGTGTAATATTTGAAATCGAAACTGAAAAAGCATGATAACCCATGGATAAACTGAACGTTTGGGAATTTGTGAAAATCAAAAGTGAAAAAGCATGATAATCTCTAACGAAATGTCCTTCAATATTTTCCTCTTCCTCAATGATCTCTCTAGTATGCCTGTGGTTGGTTTTCTTAGTATGCGTGGGGTAGAGTCTGAGTCGTGTCTGTGTGGTGGAGGAAGAGGCTGAACTGAATGGTATATTTTATCATTATTCTTTCCTTTTGCAGAGATTGTTTTGTAAATTCATTCAAGAGGCTTAATCTCTTCCTGCTTATTCCAAATCTCATGTATAGCCTTCCTTTGATTGGTCAAATTGATTGCAAATATTTCAGGTTCGGCTCTGTTCTATTTATTAGTTAGAAGAGCTTAATGACAGAAGAGGCTGCAAATATTTCAGGTTCGGCTCTGTTCTATCTATTTATTAGTTAGAAGAGCTTAATGACAGAAGAGGCGCCTTCGATAGGATTCAAGCCCTCCGAAACCCTTTTACAAAACGAATTCGGCCCTCCGAAACCCTTTTACAAAACGAATTCGAGCTAAAGGTATGTATGGCTCTCATTTCTCTTTTCTTCTCTCTCAATAGGTTAACCTTGATGCCATTGCTCTGGCCATGTTGAATACATAAAATATTTTGTTAACAAGAGGTTTAATTGATCTTTTTAGTAAGTTAATCCATTTTTTTTAGTAATTTATTTTTTTATGTTATCTTTCTGATTAGTTTAACCAGAATCCTTCTTTCTAACACTTATTCTACTTATATTATCTCTTTTATGAAACAAATTTTTAATTGTCTTCTCCATAGTTAGTTTAATCTGCTTCTTGAACAGCTTCACCTTCACCTTCACCTGCCCATCTTTGCTGACAAAATTTAGTGCTATTTTATTATTCTAACCGAGCATGCATTATCTGATTAGTTAACTGACCCACATCCCATGTATTTTTACTAAACCTCCGAAACTGGCTTCACCATACTGATAGTTTACTGCCATCCATAATTTACTGCCATCCAGAATCCTAATTCTTAATGTTTGTGTTATGCTTAATGGCTTTGACTTTGAGACTTTATATATCTATTAATCTTTTCTTTTTAACTTAACATTTACAATTCAGTAAATAAATTCAATTTCAAACAATAAATATATAAGAACAACAAAAATAATCTTTATTTTATTTGTTTTGTGTTTTTTTTTTCTTTAATTTTATTAGATATTTTTCCAAAAATTATTAAATTTATAAATTTGAATGATTAATTTTGTATAAAATAATTTAAAAAAAAAATACTATTTAATACAAGTTTATATCACTAAATTACAACTAAAAAAGAAAATAAAAAATGAATAAAAAACAGCTAACTAAATCTTAAAGATTAAAATTTTTAAAAATTTGTATATGTATTTTTTCCTATATAAGTGCTCTTTCTTTCACTAGATTACAAATACCATACTATAATAAAACGCCTCACCCCTAGTGAATTTTGAATAAATAAATGTATAGGTTATTTTATTATTATAATCCCACTGAGTTGATTTTCGTGAATATTATCCCTAGAATTCTACTTTTAAATCCTCAAAATCTTAAAGGTTGAAACCTCATAAGTACATAAGTTTTTTTTCAAAAAATATTGAATCTATAGATTTGAGTAGTTAATTCTGTATAATCCAGGTATTTCAGAGATTTTTGAACATTCATAAATACAATTTAAAGAAAAAAAAATTGTGATTTCCTACAAATTTATATCACCAAATTACAACTAAAAACAAAAATGTAAAAAAAATAAACAACCCCTAACTAAATCTTAGAGATTACAAATTTTAAAAATTTATATGTATATTTTTTCCCATTATCAATATGCTCTTTCTTTCAGTAGATTACAAATTATATAGCTTATCCATTACTACAAATATCATACTATAATAAATAACTTTACCCATGGTTAATTTTGAATGAATAGAAATTTGTATGTCTTTCTTTCACTAGATTACAAATTATAAAGCTTACCCATTATTACAAATATCATACTATAATAAATCGCTTCACCCCTCTTGAATTTTAAATGAATAATTATATCAAAACTGAGTTTAATGAATATAGGCTATTTTATTATTAAATCGCTTCATCCCTATTGAATTTTGAATGAATAATTATATCAAGACTGAGTTTAACGAATATAGGCTATTTTATTATTAACGCATTGAGATGATTTTCGTAAGTATTATCTCGAGAACCTTACTTTTAAATCCCCGGAACTTTAAAGGTTGAAACTTCATGACTGCATGCGTACAAAAGTTTATTTTAAATCTCCAGAACCTTAAAAGTTGAAACCACATGACTGCAGAAATTTCTTTTAAATCCCCAGAAACTCATGACTGCAGAAATTTCTTTTAAATCCCCAGACACTCATGCTTGCATGCATACAATATCCCATTGAGTTGATATTCGTCCAATCTTATCAATAGTCTCTTATCAATAGCTTCTAAACTGCCATGATATATATTCGATATGAAGTGCGTCTCCGCTGAATGCAAGCTATAATATGTGTACTGTGTGTCGGTTTATATGTAAAGATTTCTTAGTCTTTACATATCGTAAAAATATATGAATTTTTTTTTTTTAAATAAAAATAAAAGAAAAAAAGATAAAAGTTTTTAATTTTCAGATATACTGTATTAATTGTTTTTATTTAAATTTTTAGATTCATAAATTAAGTGATTATTTCTGTATAATTTGAATGAAAAAATTGGTGAAAATTTGTTAGAATAATAGATTTGAGTGATTATTTCTATATAATAGTAGTGATTATTTCCATATAATAGTAGTAATTATTTAAATTTTTCATCTTATTCAGAAACAGATTTTGAACAACAAAAAATAGTGATTCAAAAATTCAAACAAAAAAAAAATATTTCAGATTATAATTTAAAATTAAAGCACCTCCATCTTTCCATATAATAGTAGTAATTATTTAAGTTTTTCATCTTATTCAGAAACAGATTTTGAACAACAAAAAATAGTGATTCATGTAAATTTATATCTCAAAATTCAAACAAAAAAAAACATTTCCGATTATAATTTAAATTTAAAGCACCTCCATCTTCCATTTTAGTTTTCAAGTATATTTTATGCCTTGCTTGTTGAAGCTATATATTTATTTTCAATAGATCTTAGGAACGGTTTGTTATGTTGACTACTTATTTTAATAAGAATAAAAGAATTAGAGTTTTCCTAAAATAAGATTCAGGGTTTTAGTATTAGATTATGTTAAATGGTTTATCTCTAAATTTTATAATTTTTTTTCTAGAGTGTATAGTATGTATTTACACTTATTTGTTTTTTTATTTATAAAGATTATTTATTAAGCTTGGAAAAATAAGATTTCTTAGTCTTTATTTTCGGTATTGTAAAAATATATGAATTGTTTTTTCCCTTTCTTTTTAAATAAAAATGAAAGATATGAATTTAAGTTATGAATTGTTTTTATCATTTTTAAATAAAAAATTATTAAAATAATTAAAGATTTTAATTTTCAAATATATTGTGTTAATTGTTTATATTTAAATTTCTTATGATAATAAATTATATGCTTTTTATATTATAATTTTATTAAAGTATTTATTTGTATTTATAGTTCATTTTCCTTGTATATAGTTCTTTGTGTACATTGAATATTTTCTTGTGTTGTTTTTTAACTTAAATTATTTATTATTTGTTATTTTTTCATTGTGGATACAACTATATTTTTAAATTTTTTTATATATTCATTATTTATGTTAGTTATTTCACATGTGGTTTCTAATCTTTTTGAAGTGTGTGATGTAAATTTATTATATGTTTGTTGTCATTTTGTTAATTTATTTGTATTGTTTTGTATTTTCTATTAAAATTATGTAATTTGTACTTTAATTAACATAATGGATCCATGATTCTCTATTTCATATTCAAAAATAGATTTAAGTTGTATATTGTTATATTATAAATTTGTTCAAAGCATTAATATCATTTTATGAAAGGAAGTATTATGTGAGACTTGGGCCTTGGGTTATATAAAGGCTTAGGCTTAGGCTTAGGCTTAGGTTTAGGCTTATTATTAGGGATTTAGACTTAAGGTTAGGCTAGGATAGGATAACATAGCCTATCTAGGTTAGGTTAGATCAGTCTATGTAGGTTATGGTAGAGTAGGCTACACTAGGTTAAGATGAGATGAGTTAGGTTAGGTTTGGCTATCCTAGTAGGTTATTGTAGGGTAGGTTATATTAGGCTAAGTTAGGGTAGGGAAAGGTAGGATAGGTTAGGACAAGCTGACCTAGGCTAGGTTAGGTTAGGTTAAGCTATGCTAGGCTAGGCAAGTTTAGTTTAAGGTAGGATAGCTTAGGTTAGGCTAAGGTTAGGTTAGGATAGTATATAGTAGGGCTGGATAGATTAGGCAAGCTCAAGGTAGGATAATTTAAGATACACTAGGTAGGTTAGGACAAGTTCAACTAGGCTAGTCTAGGTCGAAGGTTAAGCCAGGTTAGATTAGGTTAAATAAGGCTAGCTTAGGGTAGGGTTAGGCTAGCCTACTTTAGGGTTGGTTTAGGTTATACTAGGTTAGGCTAGACTTGGGAGAAATGGAGGGAGAAAGAGAGAAGAGGGCTCGGGGAGGGGAAGAAAGAAGGGGGGGAGGAAAGAAGGGAGGAAAAGAGGGAGAGAATGGGGGGAGAGAGAAAGAGGGAGGGGTAGAGGAAGAGGAGGGTAGAGAGGGAGAAGGGTGAGAGAAAGGTAGGGACATGAAGAGAGAGAATGAGGGAGGAAAAGAGAGAGGAATAGATAGGAGGGAGGGAGGTGGAGAGGGTGTGAGTGTAAGAAAGAGAGAGAGAGATGGATGGATAGAAAGAGGGGGGAGGGAAGGAGTGGGAGAGAGTGGAGGGGAGAGGAAAATGATTAGGGAGAGGGAGGGGGAGGGAGAGGTAGGGCAGGGAGGGAGAGGAGTGCAGGGAGGCAGGAATATAGAGAGAGGAATATAGGAAGAGGGAGGGGTACAGAGGTAGGCACAAAGGGGAGATATAGAGATAGGGATGGAG
>ML800088.1:127666-139107 GCA_009831015.1 Picea engelmannii
TCCAAATTTTACCCCTTCAAATATGCTCTGCGGATTTTATGGACTGGTGCTTCTGGTTTTCTGGTACTTCTGGTACTCTGGTACTTCTGGTACTTCTGGTACTCTGGTTTTCTGGTACTTTGTGAAACTAGGGTTTCACTTTCTGGAAGATCTAGCCACTGAAAAGGTGTGCTCTAAGTGCCAAAATGATCCTTGGGGGAGGGCGCAACTTTCTAGGGTGGTAGATAGCTGAAAACACTCACTTTTTGAAAACCCTAATTTTGGGCCCCGGTAATAGTGACATTTTTCCTCTTGCAGATTGTGCTTTCTTCAGGTTGGCTCTGAAACCATGTTAATGTTTTATGCTGATATTATAGTTCTTTTCATTTCATAAGATAAGAGAATAATAAGAACAAGATCACTGAGAAATACACATCCACAAGAGACACAACATTTATCCTGGGAAACCCTCTAGGGGAAGAAAACCCATCAAAACTTCCTTATCATAAATAGATTATCAAATGTTCAAGAGATAACTCAACCAATACAGAAAATCATCCTCCAAGAGATGTGCCACCCTTCTTCTTCTTTCACCAACTTGAAATATCAACTTGCCTCATAAGAACATGAGCAAGTGAAGTGTGTGTTAGAAGTGAGGCGCTAGCCTCTTATTTATACTAATCTGGCATGTGTGAAGAGTCGCCATCTGGCAGGGCCGACCTCTCACACTGGGTGGGCAAATCCACCTTTAATTAAATCTGTCCCTTTCATTTTAACTGCAGGGGCCGACTTCTTATTCTTTACATTATAATTGTTCGATGACCAATCCGCAAAAGGGTATTCGGTTCTTATACAATTACCAACTTGATTAATCATCAATGGGGATTAATCTAATAATAAAAATAATAATAATGACATGATTAATCCACAATGGGGATCTAATCCAATAAAAAAATAATAAGAATGCTCTTCGCAGTTACATTATTTCAACACAGTGATCTAATACATGTCACCATTATATTATGCTGACCTCCTTCTTAGTATTCCTCACCAACAAGATCGAAAAGTGGTGTATCATGCCAAGACTTACTTCATGATCTCCCACTTCACCACAGCCGCGAACCAATCCCATCACCACACACCATGTTATCAATACCAACAATGTCTCTTTGTGTTTGATCCACCATTTTCATCCCGAGAAACTCACTAATTTGACACTTCCCAAAATACTCCCTCTACTCCCATAATTCATCACAGTCTCACAGTCTCCCGCAAGGCTCCCACCCTCTCAATCCCTTGCTCCATCCATAGATTTCATCCATGATGCACCTTTACCCAATGATCCATCATCTTTCCTGGTTACCCAATACAATATCGAACATCCTCTAGTTACCATTTCTGAATCCCGCACCCAAGCAACCATTAAAGATTGCTATCCCTTACCCTAGATTACCTCTTAGTTTTGTCTTCGAGTGATGTGTAAACAGGGAGGTCACTCGGTGACTTACCACTCTGATACCCTATCATCAACCAAATATATTGACTGCCACTATGACAAATAATTCCACCTCCTTATGTCGGATTTACAGAAGTGGCACCCTTACAAAAAGGCCATGCAGGCTTCCAAAAAATTCTTACCTTTTGAGTTTTGTCTTGTATTTTAGTCTTGAGCACCCACAAAGATTCCTCTAATTTTTCATAAGTTCATATTAGAGCATAAACATTGTTAAAAACAAGTTGACCATAGTGGCATTCAAAATTTATCACAGACACACACTCAATTCACAACTTCCTTTCAAGTAACAATGGATTATGCCAAGCAACATCATGTTTCCTACCTGGGCGGTCAACAATGTTAAATTCTAGAGATAGGACAAGTGAATGATAGTGGAACACATAAAATGAAATTTCCCTCCATTGGGAGAAGAAGCAGGGACACTTCCGGACCTAAAAATGGAGGAATTGGACCAATAAGGAAGGAGGACAACCTTCCTTATAGGGAACATATCAAGTTCAAGTCATCCACATCAAGATAGAATAAAAGTAGAATTAATTTTGTGTTAGTATGTAAACATGGGTTAGTCCTCTAATTAATAATGGCAATGTATAATTTTATTTAATAGTCAGTGCATCGGTAAAATGTTGTGGGAAAGTTCTCTGGTGAATCTAATTGCGCAGAAAATATTAGCATAGTAAAAAGAGACATTTTACCCTCTGTATTTTTGGCATTTGTTTTGTTTAAGAGGATACTCCAAGAGCTAATACAATGAGGAAGTTTGTTGAA
Organism: Picea engelmannii; assembly: GCA_009831015.1. NCBI lineage: Eukaryota > Viridiplantae > Streptophyta > Pinopsida > Pinales > Pinaceae > Picea > Picea engelmannii. Next base: position 129,930 of record ML800088.1, read on the forward strand.
TCTTGTTTTTGTTATCTATTCTTTTGGTGTGTAATTGATTTTCATTTTTGCTGAGACGAGTGAGAGATCATTTTCATTTTTCTATTCTAGTGAGTGTGGAGAGAGAGAATGCACACCAAAAGGAACAGGTGCCCATCTATTATTATTCATAACATACGAGCTAAGTCACCTTCATTTTCAGTTGTGGGTAGCATGAAGGAATAGGAAAAGGGAGACACTCTTCCAGAGGAGAAGAAGACACACAATGTTATTTTTTTATTTCCACACCACATCGTCCAGAATACTCCTTCTCTCTGTAGAATTGTGTAGCACTCATCTCCTTAACTCAAATTGTGTTTCCTCTTCTTTTAGTGCGTTATCCATCTAATTTTCCTCTTCTTTCTAAGTCCATCTCTCTTCCAGAGACACCATCATTCTCCTTCACAAAAATTGGGTCTCCATTGTATAATACACCCTCACACCTAGATCAATTAGTCTCCCTTGGATAATATGACCTCACACCCAGATCAGGTCCCGAAATCGAAATCGTGGTATGGTGAAAGGGCTACGTGGCGGAAGGTGGTGAATTGCAGGCAGAAAAGTGGTGTGGATCAAAAACACCTTTGACAGCCCCACAATCACATGCTTATTCAACGTCAAATCTGAGAGCAACATGTAGCATTCCCCTAGGTTTTGAGCCTTGTTCTGATCTCGAGGAGAAATCAGTTAATGAAAGAAATAACTGGTAGTTGAAACCTCGACTCACTCCATAAATATAAAGCCTGGAGGGTTTGGCCATGGAGACATAAGACTGTCATCCTGAGTTACCATGAGGGGCAGTTTTCTTGCAAGCCCATGTTCATCTAGGTTTTGTTCTGACAAAATGAACAAGACAACTAAAGGATCTTCCAGGAAGGGAGAAAAGACTTGCAAATTCAATACACGCAAGAACATACAAAGGGGAGACATAGATGGAAAATCCTTGGATATGATGGCCAGCTCGAGCTCCTAGAAGTTGTCCATTTTTTGGGGTATAAATAAATCAGTTGAAGAATATGTTATGGTCGATGGTTGAGCAGAGACCCCTATTTTGTAATAGTTTGATAGAAGAGTTGTTCTCTAGTTATTTATGATACTTGAGACTTTCTCATTAATGGAATTCAGTATCTTTCATTATCTTGTTTCCTCTTGTGCTGAAATACTCGTGCATGGATGATCTAGATGAGATGTTGTGGTTGTATTGTAATGGAGGTTTTATTATAATGCTGCTATGATATGTTTCGATATTTTAAACTTAAGTTCAAGAGTGTTCTTGAGCCTGATTTTCTCTTCACCAAGCTTCTTGAAGTCTATATCATTATGGAAGACTTGAACACTTCCCTCACTAAGTATTCCTTTTTATCACCTTTATCCTTTAACCACTGACTGAATTTAATGAAAACCTCATTTGCTTATGCATTTCTATCCCATTTTTCTATGTTAAAAAATTATTATGCTCAACTTTTCCCATTTGACCTCCAATCATAAAGCTTCCTTCAAAAACCATTTTGATTGGTATTGGGCTTATCCTCCTTCAATATGAGGGTGAATCTCAGTGATAACATTCTTACCGCCATTGTTAGGGAACGAATTGAAGACATTTCCCTGGGATTTAATGATAGAAATTATGATCTGAACGTGCATCTGAAATCAATACCTTCAAGATTGCAGCTTGCACCTGGTGAATCCACTATTTCAGTTTTGGATCCTAAAGGTAGACACATGAGGTATAATCCACATCTATATTTGGAAACACCTAAAGTTGATCTAGAGAAGATTATCAAGAAAGGAAAGCTTTCAAAAAAAAAAAAAATATGCAGTACGTTCGAGGCTCTTGGCTCTCACCGCCTACTTTGGACCTGTAAATTTAAAAAGTGCACCACATACCTTTGTAACTTTCTCGGTGGTGTTTTGGTAAACACAACTGCACTGATGTGTTCGTTTAATGACGCACTGAAGAAAATAATATAACTAGTCTGGCAATGTGTCAAAGTATATAGATAACGCACCAGGACGTTAAAGTACATCAGGCGCACCACCCTTATCAGATATATTTTTATGAGGTGAGTTGGTAAATGTGTGCACGAGGGATTTCATGTTTACCAAATTCATCATTGATAAATGTAACATTATGTTGCAGTGCACCTAGTAAATGTTTTGGTGGAACCGTACATGGTGTGATAGTAGTGATCGAAATGCACCGTAAAAATTCTCGAACTTGAAAATTTGGAAAATTTTATGCAATGGTGTGTCTTTGTTAGATACACACTGATGCATGTAGTGAACATATATGCACCACTTATTTTTCAAATTTTTAAATAATGTTTTACGTGCATTAAAATTTTAGTTTGTTTTCTAGTTTAAGCAATGTGTATGATAAATGTAATGCACTAGGGTGTATGTGTTATAGTGTAGTGCCCCGGTGCGGTAACATTTTCCAATACATATCATAACAAAATAGAACATATTTTGTTCATTGTGTTAGTTTACACTAATGCACCGGCCATGGTGCTCACAATATCTATGTGCATACCACCGATGGTGCATTATTGTTTTTTGGGCACAATGTTAATGCAATTAACTTATTTTTTTGAAGGAAGTTATTTTTTTGTATTGATAGATAAATTTACTATTCAATAGTTTTTTTTTATGTTGTATGTATGAGTAAGGTTGATGTATTTCATATGCTAATCAAGTAGATACATTAGTAGAGGGAGAGGTAGGAGGAGAGGGTGGACCTATAGAATGTTGTACAGGAATGGGAGGCAAGGGAGAGGGAGAGGGATTTGTACCTTCTCCCTATTACTACAATGAATCATGTTCTCTTGATGAATGTAGGCCTCATTAAGTACTATGAGGAGGATACATACCTTAATGGCCACTTTGGGTTGTTGGTTCATATGATTCACCGATGGGATATCCATCGAAAGGATTTTTGTGTGGGTCTGGATCAATGGTACCATCCTGCTAAGGAGGATATTTACTTTATCACTGAGCTATCCAGGAGAGGGAATGATTTTCCCTTGCTCCCAGATGTACCAGTAGTTGATTCCACTTAGAGTCAGCTCATGTACTCTTAGTGATAAATTGGGGTTGAGGTATTATCCTTGGTTGATTTTCAAGTGTCTAGTGGACAACTAAAAATCAAGTCTTTTAGTACAGAAGAAGTTAGGTGCCTCTCACTCTTTGTGACTGCCATATCCCATTTTACCAGTGATGGGACATGCATTAGATTCCCTCTTTTTTATTATGTTGATTCATTGGTACAAGGGCCATGGTGTATCAGATGGTCTGCCATATTTTTGTGGCATATTTGTATAGCGCTCAACAAATGTTTGACTATGATATGTGGGAGGTCGAACTTCCCGATTTCCTCAGATTTTTTTTGCTTAATTTTTGAGAGGTTTCCAGAGACGAGGCCAAATTTTTTCCATCAACCTACTAGGCCATGGACTCATGTGCATATGTGCATGTGGGGGGAGATGATGCCCAAGAGGGGCATGTTATAGTTTCTGGCTAGGACTGCACTAGATGCACTGGGGCTAAGGTAGTGCGATAGATCACATGTTCATCATGATGTCATGTCCTTACGTGGGTTTGGATTGGTCAGAATGGCCAAACTTCCTCTTAAAATTATATGAACTACCAAATGATAGAGGTAATATTAGTGTTTTTTTTTAAATTAATGTAGTTTCATTTTATTATCTTACTTAATTAGAATAAAATTAGTTCTAACACATTCTTTAACTTGTTTTATTAAATTGTTTAATGAATTAACTGTGTAATTATTGTTCTATAATATATATATTGCAGATATTATCACGTCCATTGGGGACGTTCCTCCTCCCCAATAGATGATGATGAGGAGATGATTCATGAGGGTGTGGTGGGTGAGGGTCCTTGGGTGCAGATACATGGTGGAATGCATTTTAGGTTTGATACCAGATTCAGGTTGCAATTGGGTGACTGAATCTCTACACTTTTGACTGGGGCGATAGTCCAACATTTCGTGATGCGAGACATCAAGGTAGATCCTATGATCTTATAGCTTTGTAGGTATATGCCGCATGATTTGATACCTCTTATGCATCATATCATCAGATTTTCCTGGCTACTAGTAGTGAGGAGGGATCTCGATGATGAGCACAAATCTTCTTCTAGTACAACCCATTCGCCTAGTACCCCATCAATTGATGAGGGTGGTCTTGATCATCCTTCTCCACATCCTCCTCATCCTCTTTCACCTCACCCAAGTCATGAGGAGGAAGAACATATTCCTCATTCTCCTCTTTCACCTCACCTAGATGAGTAGGAAGGACCTATTCATCATCCATAATATTCCAGTATAGACCAGGCCTCCATTGTTGTTGTAGATATATAGATTGTTCCATTAGCTAGACCATATATGCTATACCAGTTATTTAACTTGTCCATGATATGTATATATATATATATATATATAGAGTATGTTTTTTTTTATTGATCATGCTGATGATCTACTGAATTTATATGTTGATGTTGATGTGTATATTGTTAGGTCATGTTATATTTGGATGTTAAATGTACTTGATAGATGTGTATGTTATAACATTGTTCATTAGACATGCATTTGTCTCGTTGATCATGATCTTATACTTAATTAATTTATATGTTTATGTGTACATTTTAGGTCATGTTATATATGTTTAATGTAAATGTGTTTGATATATGTGTATGTTAAATGATGTTTGTTAGATGTGTGTGATGATGATGTTAGAAAATGCTTATATTTTGTTAGATGTGACCACAATGATGATTCCCTATCGAATTATTAGATATGTGTGCTACCTAATTAATAATGTTTATATGTATTAGATGTATATATAATTAGATGATGTTAGATAGTGAATATAAATGTGTATTTTAGATGTTTATGTTTTTTATAAGATGGTTATCATCATCATGTTTATTTTTATAAATTACAAAGTTCAATGTGGTTGAAATTGTAATTATAAAATTGAAAGTATAATTGCATAGATAGTTCATTATATATATTCATTCTAACTATTTATTTAGAAAAAAAAATTACATATGAATAAATATTATTTTCCATTATACTAATTACTCTTTTTGAATAACCCGTGGGGGTGTAGACTGACTTGCAAGTGTCGTGTAAATGGAAGGAAATATGTAAAGGAGGTATCAAGTTCAATTATCCTCTCGATTTATCTATTCCCCATGTTTGCGAGATGTGTGGACGCACCGAGAGGTTATAGTGGTAGAAAATGGGAATCGACCTCATGTGACGTGAGTACAAGAACTTCCCAAGTTGTCGATTCCTCTAGTACTAAAATAAATTACTCTTCTTGAATAGACTCTTCTACACTAAAAAACGTTATTATAGAAAATTTATGATCTCCAATGATAATCATTCTATTGAATTTAAAATCTTATGGATGCAAATCTTCCAATTGTTATTTTTGTCATTATTTCTTAACTTGATTGCTATCAAATTTTGAAATATTACTTCATTAATTGTGGTTTTACTTTAAATTGGGGGCATAATTTTATAAATATTTTCAAATAAATGATAAAAGTATGTAAACTAACAAACACTTCTTTCGTTAAAAACTAAATTATCACAAAATCATGTTATAAATTTAATTTTTTAATTATAAGCCACACTTTTTGTTAATATTACATTTGAATCTACAAAATAAATGAACATAAATTCATTTTTTGAATCATCATGTTAACATCTCCTCAAAAATGTTGTACTATTAAACATGCATATCAACCATATCATTACATATAATTATATCAACATAAAAGGTAGAATTTCATATCCCATTAAAATTTCAACTAGACATTTAACATTTTCCAGGATTTCACAATTGGAAATACTTAAAGAAGATGAAACATTTTTAGATATATGCAACCGCATATAAATATGTTCAAATAACGATCATTCTGTGTAATCACCAATAATTTGAAAGACAAACACATTACACATCAAACTAATTGTTAACCAACTAAAATTGTTCAAAGATTTGTTATAATTAATATAACATTTCCTCTGTCAGAAGATTAATAAAAAAAAAAAAAATTAGCAAAATAGAGAATATAAAAAAAATATACAACAGGAGTATTAAAAATGAAATAAAACATGTGCATGTCACTCTCTCTTGTCATCACCCTCATTATCTTCCTCACATTACATGATAACACTATTTTTCTTAAAAATATATTTTCATCTAGGGTCATGTCTTAATACAAACCACCATCCCTATCGTACACATATCGGTGAAAACACACTTTGTTGCAGTGTTTTGGGAAAGCATAAGGTCCCTTAGCTTCATCGCACCTATTTTTAGATTTCATACATATCATCCCACTATCACGATCTTCCTTTACATTATTATGATCGAAGGTGTCCCACCACTTGCACCTAAAAATAACACATTGGAAAGAAGAGAAGTCCACTTGAATGATATCTTCGATCTTGACAACATAACGTAACTTACCTTGTATGGTGTTTTGATCACGATGGTTAGCATGACTAGTTTGTTCTAACTTGACTTCCACTCCAAATTCTTGTGTCATGTGTCCATCATCGACATCCTCTATGTGAAAATGATGTCCATATGCCCACATATATGGGAACAAATGCACCTATAAAAAATGAACAAATCATGGTGTCAATATGTGTCTAATAACCTGACCATTAAAATATAAAATAACATACATGGACTTACAATTCAAATGTGAATTACAAATTTAAAAATTATGTACAGAAAAATATTATTACCGAGTTGCTGCAACCAATCCCTATGTTTAGTGCGTCCTCTTCTTCACGCGGGTAATGACAAGATGCACCATATTTCTCTCTAACTTGTTCAACAACCCAACTATTGGGGAGTATCATTAGCATAATTTATTTTAAATGATAAGGTTAAGGCATGCTTCTACCATTCAACTGTTTGAATTATTTCCTATCACGTTTCCATTTCCTTCTCTTATATTTGTACACTGGGACCCACAATTGTGTTGCCTATGAATTGTAAAGAGTGAATTTATTGATGTCATCAATATCTAAATCCGTTGATGTATTCATGAAATCAAACCAACATATAGTACATATGAGATCATGAAAATATATATTATGAAGTTCAGTGTGAATAGTTATTGTGTATAAATTTGACAAATGATAAGTCGCTAACTATTTATCAAGAGCCTTTTTCTATTCATTTGGAGAAGCTCCCCTTATATTTTGTCTTCATCCATTTCGTTGTCTTAAATCATTTCACCTAGTGTGTTGTCTATATTCTTGATGTACTCACTGACATAATAGAAAGACTTATATGATATGTACCCCTCTTCCCTAGACCCCTCAAGTTTTTCCATTTGATGAACAAATCCTTTCAATTTCTTCATGTACCTCTCTAAAAGAAAATCCAATGATAGGAGACCACCCCGACTAAGTCAACCTCATCTAATAGGTGAATTAAAATATGATCCTAAAAGTCCATGAAACTTGGTGGTAGTTCCTTTTCAAACATATAAACAATCTTAGCTATCTCTTGATGGCATTGTGGACGTTACGAAGTGAATTTTGATGAAATGTCAAGAAGGATACAAGAGAATGCTTGATATTGCACGATAGAGATCCTCTGATGATGAGACATGGTAGAATAGAATAGATGTCGTGAATCAAAACTTGGCATAGTTAAAAGAAGGATTGAAGAATATGCGCAAGATTGAGGAACAATCGAAATTATATGTTGATGATATGAGGAACTTTTTTAATGGAACCATGTCTAAGGAGATGCCAAGTTTACAGTTTCTGAACAAGGAGGATTCCTAGGGAAAAGGAGACCTTGCAACAATCAATAAGCTACTTTATAGGAGAGGAATACTTTTTCTATGTTTTCTTTTTGATGAAAACCACTTCATAGCATATTTTCCAATGAATACTAAGTTGGAATGGTTAGAACAATACCAAATGAAGTAGGTAGAGGACACTAACATGACCCAAAACTTTGTGAGTGATAAGACCACAAATTCACTCCATCGTAAGACCAATAGCATCACAACCATGTACAAGGTGGTTAACTCAGTATTAGAATTTACAGTTGGGGTGGTTTTCTCTACACCTTTGAGAATTGGAAGTTGGTTTGGAAATTGGGAATTGATGGTTGCTCCATTGGATGATCATGCGTTGGTATCAGGGAAATACTTTGTTATATTTTCCAAGAGATTTCCACTCCAACATGTAAGTTTCTTGGTGTTCTTGGATGAATTCAAAATGCTAATTATTCCCATGATAACAAATAGGAATATTCAATGAATACCTAGGATGTATGAAATAAAGTTTATTGAGAGAGTGAGTGGAAGTGTGGACAAACCTTGTGACAAAGTGCAACAACAAGGGGTGAGTTTGGCCATGGTGACCTCAGTAGGATAGGTATAGAGAGAACAAAAGTTGATAGAAGTGGATACATCGGTGAAGTCTCTCTTGGAAAAGAAATATTGGTTGAAAATACTATATTACCATAAGCTAAAGTGTGATGATAATTATAAGTTGACCATCACAAGACTTTCCAATGTCATCACATAGGATTTGCAACCCAAGTCACTTTTCTGCCAACATATTTGCAAAGGGGTTGAGGTAGGTATGTTGGAAGACTCACTTTCAGAAAAAAATTTAAGTGTTAATAGAGAGCAGTGCACGGAGGAACTCACTTGGTTATACTTGGAGTCAGACATTGAAGAAGTGGGGAGGGAGGATTGACACCTTGCAACCATTGTGAAATTTTGTAGGAAAGACATGGTGATATATGAATTTAAACTAAGTGCATAATGACTTGAGGAGTTACAATGAATGTTGAAGGAAGTTAGGTTGGTTGTGAGGTACACTACAAGTAGAAGAGATTCTAGAGGAGGAATTTGGAAAAAATTTCAAAAAATCCTCTGCTACAACCTCCTCTATTGGTTGTGGACATTTTTGAGGAGGTTTTAATAGAGGTTTTAATGGATCTTCCATATAACTAAAAAAACCTGATTCAGAGAAGGTTGTAGGGGATGTTTTTTTTCCAATTGTTTTATTTTCAAAATGCACCAGTGTGACATTAAATAAAATACCCCGATGCGTACCTAAAAATAAAATGCACCAGAATGAACT
>ML800088.1:150657-173119 GCA_009831015.1 Picea engelmannii
TTATGGCACTTTATGGATACCACCCTCCTTCCATCACTTCTTCTCTAAAATAAAAATCTAAGGTTCAAGCAGTGGAAGATCACATCGAGAATCAACAACAAATTCTCCAAATATTAAAGGACAACCTAACCATGGCGCAGAATAGCATGAAACAACAAGTAGATCAACATCATAGTGAAAGAAGTTTTGAAGTAGGGGATTGGGTGTTTTTAAGACTAGAACCATATAAACAGATGTCCCTCAAGAGAGCCAAGAAGGATAATACATTATCACCAAAGTACTATGGGCCTTATAAGGTGTTGCAAAATATTGGTACTATGGCATACAAATTGGAGCTGCCTGCATCTTCACGAGTACACCCATTTTTCCATGTTTCATGCTTAAAGAAGGTTACAGGTGACAAGATCCCAGTTCAAACTATATTGCCAGAACTTGACGAGGAAGGAAAAATCATATTGGAGCCTGAAGCCATCACGGACACAAGAATTCGCCAGCTAAGGAATAGATCCATTTCAGAGCATCTCATTAAATGGGGGAAACTACCGGTTGAAGATTCCACTTGGGAAGATGAGTGTTTTATACAGAAGCATCCAGAGTTACTCAAGCATTGTGGACAACACTTATCTCAAGGGGAGGGGCATGTTAAGCCCTAATGTTGGCCCATTACCCCTTAATTGGGGCATATTAGATTAGTAATTATATTTTATTTATGTCGGCTTTAGGCCATTAGTTGTAATTTAGATTAGTAATGTTATTTTAATTATGTCGGCTTTAGGCCATTATTTGTAATTATACCTCCTAGTCTCCTATATATACCAAGGAGACATTTTCATTTTGAATCATCTTGTACTTGAACATTTAAATGGGGTAAGAGGAGGTTGCCCCCTCGAAGAGGCTTATTATCTGAAATTATCTCTTTTTCAAGGCGTTGAGTACTTTTCCTGAGGTTTTTCTATGCTATATTGTTGTTTGGTTCTTAACAGTGACAATGACTAGTACAAAGAGGTCAAGGGTTTTATCAAACAAAACACAATGATGGTACCACGATTGGAGGGATTTTTATTTGATAGTGATGGTTTTTTGAGGTTTAAAAGTCGGATCTACATACCACCAAACGACGAGTTGAGGATGTTGATCCTAAGCAAGGCTCATAGAGCAATATACATGGCTCACCTGGGAGTAACGAAGATGAGGGAAGACCTTAAACCCTTATTCTTCTGGAAGGGAATGAAGGCAGACACAGTCAACTATGTGGCTAGATGTATATAATTTCATTAGGTAAAGGTTGAACATAGACACCCAATAGGATTACTACAACCACATGCCATTCTAGAATCGAAATGGGAGGTTATTTCGATGGATTTAATTTTTGGATTGCCACTGACGACAAGGAGACATGACTCGATTTTCGTAGTATTAGACACTCTGATGAAGAGTGCTCACTTGATTCTTGTGTGTATGATGTATTAGGCACTTGACATAGCTAGAGTTTTCATCAGTGAGATTGTGAGGTTGCATGGTGTGCCTAAGAGGATTATATCTGATCGAGGATCGTTGTTTACCAGATGATTATGGATGAGTTTCCAAGAGGCCTTGGGAACCCAACTTAACTTTAGTACTACGTATCACCCGGAAACTGATGGTCAGACTGAACGAATGAACTAGACCTTGGAGGACATGTTGTGCATGCACGTGATGGACCAACAAAAGCATTGGGAAGAATTATTGCCACTAGTGGAGTTTGCTTACAACAACAGTTACCAGATAACCATTAAGATGGCACCTTTTGAGTTTCTTTACGGGGGACCATGTCAAATTCCCTTGAGTTGGGATCGGCTTGAGGATAGGGTCTTGGTGGGACAAGAAGTGATCTAAGAAATGGAAGAGAAAATGAAAACAATAAGACAGAGGATAAAATAAGCGTAGGATCAGCAAAAGAGTTATGTCGATGCACACCATGTTGACCGTAGTTACAAGGTCAGTGATCGAGACTTCTTGTGGGTTAAACCACACAAGAGCTCAATCAAGTTTGGGAAGGGGGATAAACTCTCTCCTAAGTTCATGGGACCTTTCGAGATTGTGGAGAGAAAGGGGCCAGTGGATTGATGACTAGCCTTACCTGATTCTTGCGGTGTATGCATGATGTATTTCACATCTCTTTTGAGACTTCATGATTAGTGATCCTTCGCATGATTTTACTTGAGCACCTTGCGAGTGTCAGATGAGGGTGCGATCACGGCTGAGCTGATCCACATCCTGGATAATCACATTTGATAGCTACGACGTCAAACGGTAGATCAGGTCAAGGTCCAGTGGGACCATTATGGTCCTCACTCAGCGATTTGGGAGGACACATATGATATGCTCCAAGAGTTTCCATTTTTTTTTGACAGATAGACATATGATACTGTGATACACTTTATTTTTGGCAGATATACTGTGAAACTTCAAGACGAAGTTTAGACCAAGAGGGGGTGTATGTAACATCCCACTCTGACGCACTGAGCGAACTTTTTTTTTTTAGGACACTTGTTGGCTAGTGATCTGGATTACTATGCTATTAAAACTTTTGATTTGATATAGAGGCATCACAATGACATGTTGTTTTACCGCTATGACATAGACAGGTGCTATTGACTTGGTTTTACTGAGTGTGTAGAATTTTGGTCCTCGATGATGTAGAGGCATCGATGGAACCCCTTGGACTCTGGATCGAGTCAGGGAGTGTACTATTGGGGTTTGATTGTTTTTACTATGATATTAGTGCATCTAATTAGAAGATATGATATGGATATGTTCTGACATGATTTGTTGATGATGCAGGTTGATGATAGCTTGTCGACTAGACTCACATATAGAGTAAAGGTGTTACACATGACTACAAGAGATGTTGAGGGACAGGTGTGGATAGAAACCCAGCCACAACCTATTAGCACTCTTGTTGTGGCTTGAACTATAGGTTAACGATTACCTAGTTCGAGAGGACGCACGATGCCATGAGGGAAGACTGTGATAGTCACTCACGATGATTCTAAGGGGTGTGCAATAAGGCGGGGGCCTTATTCCTTAGAAACCCTTAGTCTCCCACAAGTTCACCTGGTGGAGTATTGACTCCAGGGGTTATTGATGTCTACCAAGTCAGTCAAGAAGCTAGTGGTACCCTTGGAGCACGTGGTGCATCCTGAAGGGCAAGTCGTGCAAGAAAAATGGAGAGTGGCGAGTGGCACGCTTGGAGCACGTAGTGTGTCCTGAAGGGCACGTCGCGTTGTTGATGATATAGGGATGAACCTAGATGGCCCAAAAACAAATAACATGTTAAGTAAATTTTAAAACAATTTCCCTAATTAAATGTCGCCCAGTACGAAATTTAAAGCCTAAGTCTAAATTATGCTAGTAGTAAAGTTTTATCTCCCTATAATATATATATATATATATATATATATATATATATAATAAAACTAAAAACCACTTAAATAATAATTATGGCCTTAGTTAAAATCTTGTAACGTGAAAGGGAATAAGAAATTTAATTTATTCACAATATATATATATATATATATATATATATCTGTTGGAATAAAATTTAAAATGTAAAGAGGGAATTAATTGTTTAAGCTTGTGATAATTTAAAATAAACTAATTTAATGATAAAAGGCAGAAAAAGGGGTTAAATTCCACAACTGCTTTTTTGAGTTCTAATTAAAAGGGGAATGAGGGAAAAACAAAAATTAGGAATCTAGGGAAAGGAGGTAACATAAAAAGGGAGAAAGGGGGACTTAAGGGAAAAAGCAAAAAGTCAACTTAGTAAAGAATCTAGCATTTAAGAGCTTTCAAATTTTAAACTAATTTAGCAATTTCATAACAACGAAAGTCTTTAAGACCTATAAGAGAATTTGGGGACACCTAGGAGTGATTCCAGGAGTAACTCTAGGTGGGTGAGGGAAATAAGATAATTAATTAATTAAAGAAATTAAATAATGGAGGAATGTAGGGGATGGGCGACACTTGTACGGAGAAGAATTTTTAGGAATTTATTTTTAAAACTTTAATTAAATGAGATTTTAGGAAAGAAATGAAGATTGAAACTCTATATAATGAAGGAGGAAGAAGGATGAAGGATCATCTTCTATTTGCATAACCTTACGCTGCAAAAATATCGACTTGACTGATTTACTTGTGGGAGTTGGGATACCCAGCTCGAAGAGGAGTGGTAGCTCAGCCTTGCGAGGCAAGCTGGGAGCTAGACAAAGCCCCTGGATAGTGTGTGTGTCCCCTTTGTGGCTTGGGGAGCTAAGGGGGAAGAAGACTACCACTATCATTGGCTGGGAGGTACCGGTGAAGTCTCGACGGTCAGTGAGCAGGAATTGCACAGAGCATGGGACGCCAATCGAAGTGGGCGAGCAGGAAATGGTACACTTTCTTAGTTTGAATGGTAGAATGTTGTAGGTTTTATGATTGGATCTGCATGATGATTATGTAAGTAGATTGCATGTTTAGATTGATAGCTAAAATTTTCTTAGCCTAACTCCTTGGTTGTTGTCTCCTATGGCCTCATTTTCCCACATGTCGTGACCACCTTGTGGTGTTGATTTTGACCTTGAGTTTGTTTATCCTTCGTCCCTAGCACGCCAGTCCTCACCTGAGAAGTCAGCCAGGAGCTTGATCTACGATCATCGCCTTAGTGTTAAAAGACCTATGGATCTCAATGCCCTACTTTTCTGTGCGAGGATGGTGAAGCAAAGGATGAACTCATCTATCTACCTCTGTTGTTGTCCTTGCCTGGTTTTTGACTTGTGCCTTCCAATATGGCCTCTGCATATGGATTATCTCGCTTCCTTGATGTTTATTTTTATGCACCTTGACTAATAGAATCCCTGCGATCCTTTCGATGAGTTATCCTGATGACCCTGGTGTTCTCATACTGTGGTCAACATTTTTATATCAGTATCCTAAGACCTAAAAAGTTCTTAACTCTGATCTACATTGTTTTTGGAGCTCTTCATTTCACAACTCTATGTTTTTCTTTTACTTGGTGTACTCCTTGTCGACATATGGCTTGCGTTTCTTTTATATAAGGAAGTCGTTCCATCCCTGGATAAAATTCTCTGCTGATTTTCCACCTTAAGACCACAGCCATAGCTTGAGTACCTGAAGAATTGGGCCTGTTAGTTTTCTGCATTTCATTTTGATTCCATTACGATTTACTCTTGGAGAGACCGCCCTTGCTGTTGGATAAGACTGTGTTTTTTTACCAAGTTTTACCTGGCGATTATGCCCATTTGCACGAACTACGTTTTTCCATTCTTGGATCAAAATCATTGCTTTTAACCTCCATGGTATACCTGAGAATCTCTGTGATTTGGCCAATCCAAGCACAGATCTTTGCCTTAATTTATCCCACGAATTTGTTGTTGTGCATTAATTTATCGGTGCATTGATTTGTCTGTGCATTTGACCATGTAGAACTACAATTTTATACTCCCAACTGGTGGTCAGTAATGTACCCCGAATTCATTAGATGGTCTGCGATTTCAATTCATGGCATTGGCGATTTTATGTAGTGACAGTTGTAAATTTATTAAATGGCAAAGCAATCATGATAATGGCACGAGACGACAATTTATTTAATGACAACAATTAAATTTATTCTTTAGTAGTGAATTTTATACTCATCTATGTCGATGGTTGAATAGTAATGTTGACCACACTCTTCATGTATGCAAGCCAGTTAGTTCTTTCATGTATTATGGGTAGCGTTGATAGCATTGATATGAGGGATTTATGTTTCATACATCCATGTGGCTGTAAGTTCATGATTTTTTTAATGGCAGTGAAATGTATTGAAGGAAAGCACTTTCATGTGGTGTGTAGTTGCGTTGTAACTATCAGAGCTTTCACTGTGTAGCATTCCAATTTTTTTCTATTGGGCTAATAGTGTGATTTACCCAACAACTAAGTTGTAAGGTCGTGGAGTTAACATTTGGTAGCACCAAGACTAGGAAAGTGTAGTCAGATGTTCACGCCCAACAGTGGTATGGTTAAATCATCCTAAATTTATGCAGCGAATAAATGTAGCAGATGGACACGTATTTTAACCTCCACATACTTAATTCCTATGCACACTCTACCTTTTTTTTCCAGTACATGTCATAAGTTCATTTAAGTGCATCCAAGCACTTTCCACATCTTCCAACTTTATTAAAATCATTGAAATATATTTCTAAATAGGTTCTTTAACCCAAGCAACCGTGGTACTCTTGTGATGTCAAATATTGAGAAACCGCCATGTTGTAATATGACCATGGCTATTATTTTATAGGATGAAGGTAGTGGTAAAATGCCTCACTAATTCAAAGGAATATGATTGTGAACATGGAAAGGGTGGTTTTCGAAAATTCTTATGTGGAATTGGAGAGAGGATATCACTAGGTTATACCACATGGCACAATCAATGGTGGTAACTTGAATGAGTGATTTATTTTTCTTTGAAGGTTAATTTATTCATAAATCGAGATTTAATTTCATTTCACACAAATCATCGATTAAGGAATTGTTTATCTCTTAATCGAGATCTAAAAGTAACCTCAATGTGTGTCTCCACACACTAGTTGTTCCCTCCCATCTTACCAAAAAGTGTGACACCTTCACAGATTCACCCTTATAGTTAATCATATCTTAAGTTGCTTATACAACATGATAATAATGATATTGTTGTATATTTTTATATGTGGATGATGGTGTTTTGACTATAACTCTATAAAATAGAGTTATAGGGTGAAGCATAAACTCACCAACAAGTTTTGAGATTGTGGACTTAGGTGAGTTACATTTTGAAATTCAATTTTGGCATTAAGAAAATGGCATATGAGGTAATATCAATCTCAAATGATGTTGACCTTATTGCAGGAGTCACATAGAATACTATAACCTTGCACCAACACCATTGTATCAAGTGTAAGTTAGCTAAAAAGTGTGATAAGGTTTTAGGAAAAAAAGAGAGAAAATTTTTAAGGGGTCTTTTACCGATTGTACATTGTAGGAGTCGTTCCAAATGGGGACGTCACACTCATTCTCTCCCCTTATCCAACTCTCTCTTGGTATCTTCCATTCTCTTCTTCCTCCCTCCCTTCCTCCCTTTGTCTTTGACACTAAATTTCCCTCTCTCCCCTCAGATCTCTTTTTATCTCTCCCGGACTCTCTCTCTCTCTCTCTCAACTCCCACTCTCCCTACCATCCTCAACCCTCCCTCCCTCTCCCTCACTTACCCACTCCTTATCCCACTCCATCACTCTCTCTCTCTCTCTATCTTCCACCCTCCCTCTCTCTCCCTCACTCACCCACTCTTTATCCCACTCCATCACTATTCACATAACTGGTAAGGTCTTGGGAAAAATTAATTTGACATCCATTACACTCATCCCCAAGTCATATTTCCTTGTGTTCTTTGATGAATTTCATTATATTGTTGGGGGGTTCAAGACCTGGGGTTTCTCAATATTTGACCAAAAAAACCCTAAGGCATCGACATATTCAATCTTCAGTTGAGGACTGAAGAATGTCTCACCCAAGACACCATGAGAATCAAAGAGACCATTTAGACTTGTTTCAGATGCAAAGGGATAGTGCATACAAGGAAACCTCTTGGGTATACATTCAATCATTCATGCATAATGAAACACAAAGGAATAATCATTATCCATTAATACCGATATCCTTTCAACTTAGAATACACATAGCATATTGTAGAGAGAAAAGGAATTTGGATTATATTCATTAGCTTCCAAAATGCATAGAGAGACATACTCATATCACATAGAATTTCATTATGTTCTCTAGTTCATTCAACCGTCATTACATTCCAATATGTTATTTTCTTTGGTCTCTTTTATTCCTTCCTAGAAAAATATGACTCTATTAGAGACTCTTACAAAAATCATACAAAACTTAGACAAAAATGGACATGGAACTCTCTCTTTTTGTTCGATTTAACTCTCTGTCATAGGCATGAATTCTCTATTCCAATGCTTTGCTATGTTCAGACTTACTCTACTAAATATTTTTCTTGACTCCTATGCTCCACTATGTCATAGAATTTCATTATGTAACGACCTCCTTGTTACGACAACAACTCTGGAAACAGGTGCAATTTTTTTTTTTGATAAGGTGTGTGTGCGTGTGGAGAGGTAACAACACACTTAATTGTACGATGCCACTCGAACAACCAACAAGACGCAACCATGAGGTTCAACATGAGAAGACTGGAGGCACATAACGAGTAACTGCAGCAATAGACGACCATAGGCACAAGGTGCACCACATAGCATTAAGACTTACTGGGGGTGCACAGTAAGATTACAGAGAGAAAATTCCATGGTGTTAGGGTTACTATTTCTGCACAGGAAAGCAGGGCGTTTAGTCTTATGTCTTCTCGAAAGAAGATTAGACAGGCTCATGGCCGACTGCTCAGGCATAAACTAGTAACCCGACCTAGAACAAGACGCAAGCAAGACAAACAAAACAATAAGACACCGACATATCACGATGACAACAAGCAATAAATGCCTCTACACATAAGGTGTACAACTAGCAGCTGTAAGAAGGAAATGACACCAGGTGTTAAGTACAGTACAGTCACAGAGGGAAGAATCCAACAGTAGAGTTTATTATTTCTGCACAGAAAAGTAGGGCTTTTAGTCTTATGTCTTCTCGAAAGAAGATTAGACAGGCTCATGGCTGACTGCTCAGGCAGAAACTAGTAACCTCCGTCAGGTGTGTCGCAAGAGTGGAAACCCTGCCTTTAAAGGGCCCGAGACTCTTGATACGGCATGGGATTCTTTACATGAAATAAACACACATCTAGACATACATACTAAGGCTACGAGGAGATGTCTTCCTCTCACCCAGCACAAGCAGAAAAAGCAATACAATGACTACAACCGAGTACCATAATACGTAAAGAAATCCACGACCCCTACGGAAAGCGCAATCCAAAGGAACCTTGAAAAAAACCTACCAACATTTGACGAAGCATTATCCACGACTCAACCAGCATTAATTTATGATCCATTACTACTTGTAAGTACCGCTTAGCTAGAACTACATCTAATGCATAATCTCAATACACATCTAATAGCTAGAAATTTAGAACCAAAATTAATGCATAAACTACCGTTTAAAATTATTAAACTCAATGTGCATAACTTTCATATAGAATCAATATACATACATTACATCTAATTACATCTAATCCATTACTACTCAATATACATCCAATTACATCTAATTACATCTACTTCCATTGCTTGTAAAAACCTCAATTAAACATTATCTGAATTAAAATCTTGCTTATTATTGAATACTAACTACATAAGTAAATGGTTGCTTCCATAAGGCTGTCATAAAATAATCTCTCAATCTGCCCCCTACTTCTAAGTTCATTCAACTAGCCACTAATTTGCTACAATGGTAAAATCTTACGGTGAAAGTAAAGGTTCAATGCATAGGTAATATGCTAAACTAATTACAATATTATTGATCATAATATTATTAAGAAACACATTCATAATAACCATGCCATCATAATTTAGATCAAAACCTTGCAATTTAATTTAACCCTAACATTACTATCATGTCACTAACACTATCATCATATTCTTATTACCCTTTTTTTTTATCAATAAAATAAAGTTACCTAACTTACCATAAAATATTACAATGCTCATTTATTACCGTGACCTGGCCAGATCATCACCTTTACATTCAAACATTTAATTAGAAACAAAGAGGTCGCCTTTTACTTGTTGATATAAAGGACTCTAGGGTATCAATCCTTAACCTAAAAGAAGCTTTTCCTTTACGTTTTAGTATTCAAGAATAAGGAGTTTGCCTTTTACAATGCTAAAATAAAAATGACAGTAAGGTAAGAATTCCTTTGCCCTATCATATCATTACCCTTACGTTTCAACATTCGCTTAAAATAGGGAGTTTATATTGCAGAGTTAAATCGATAACAGCTAGAACTACCATGATCAAGCCCCGTAAACAGCCATATCATTTGCCTCTTAAAAAGTAACGCCATTAAAAGCATAAATAAATCACTCAGTAAAACGCATGACTGTTCTGGATGAACCTAGGATCAACACAGACCAAGAATAAAGGGAAAAACGCATTTCTTTACTCATGCCCAGTCAGAAAGAACACACGATCAATGCAAATCACGCACATATCTGTACACGCTCTTGCAAAATTAGGTACGCACTCAGTCATAAAAATGAAAAGACACACTCAGCAAAACATAAATGGAATAAAATGACCAGGAATGGAATGAACGCCCAGCGATAAAACAGAAGGCATGTCACTATGGGAAACGCCCATTGACATAGAAGATGGCAGCAATAATACAACGTAGACCACAAAAAAAATGAAGGAAACCACATGGGGAAAGCCTGGACGCCTTGCAGGACCGAACTTGACACTCTACTCAGCGAAATTTGCAACAATTGCAAAAACGAAATGCCCAACGTTGGTATAGGAAGGAACATCATTCCTTCAACACATTTATTCACAGTAAAAACGCAATGCAAACGAGTATACAGGACGCAGTAACGAAAAAGGGGCAAAATGCCAACGTTGACAGGAACGTATCATCTTTTCCCTCGACTGGTTTTGCAGGAACGCAAATTCAAAAAATGATTACACAAGGACGCAACAATGAAAATGAATGCCAACGATTTTATAGGGATGTGAAAGAAAAAACGAGATGCCCAAGGATTTTACGACCTTCGTGATCAATAAACAACAATAACATTCAATTACCAGAATGGATCAGAACCCTTGGGGTCAATAAACAAATACAAAAGGCATTCAAGGCCCCGCATCTCAGTAAACGCAGGTCATTAACACATTTGAAATGTAGGAAAAAAAAAACGCCCAATATTTACAATGCATGCCAAACAAAAAAATGCCCAACACATACATTCTTCACATGGCCAGAATGCAACGATAACAATTTCAGACGATTGCTAGAATACCAACAACATCCATCTCGACTAATTGCCAGAATGCAAGGATAACTAATAAAGACAAATTTCAGCATACAATGATAGCAATTCCTAACATCTACCACACAAAGGTTTCCAGAACATTATCGTTGTAGCATACAATCGAACCACCATAGTTGTAGCAACATCTTAATATAATGCATCAGACAGCATAAGAGAATAACTAGACAGTTTACTCTACCAGAAATAAAATTCATACCTTTGCCTCTCGCTTGCCTCGGATGACGTACAGTGCTCCGTGCCACTTCCCGCGCTCCATGCCACTTCTGCTTTTCAACCGTAGAAATCTCACTGGTACCTCCCAGCCAATCGCTAGGGGTACTCTGCTTCCCCCTTAGCCCCCCGAGCCACAAAGGGGCCACGCAAGATCCAGAGATAAGATTAGCTTCTCAGCTCGCCTCCAAGGCTAAGCTACCACTCAAAAACCGCTGAGAAATTCCCAACTCCTCACAAGCAAACAGTCAAGCCAAAATTCGGTAGTGTGATGTTACGCTAACCATTCATCCCTTCTTCCTTCTTTTCCCCTTCATTTATAGAAAATTGAGACCCGCCTACTTTCCTAAATAATTATTAATTAAATTTTTATGACAACCCTCTAAAAATTCACTGTCATCCAAGTGTCACTAATCCCCCACGGTTCTCCAAAAATTCAATTCTTTTTAATAATTAAAAGACTCAATTCCCTCACTCCCCCTAAAGTCGCTCCCAAAATTACTCCTAGGGTTCCTAGATCCCCTCTCATTCTTTTGATAACCTTCCTAAAATGAAGTTTCTGATTTTTAGTAACTCCTTAATTGTTGATTCATTTTCGCTTTTTACCCTATGTCTCCTACTTTCCCTTATTAAGTTTCCTTTATTACAAGTTTCCTCATTTCTATTTTTTTTTATTTCTCTCTTTTAATTATTATTATTATTTTTTTAAATATATATATATATATATATATATTTTTGGTTAAACCCAACATGACAATGCGCTTAATAGTCCTTTCAATATATTTTTTAAAATCCTAAATTTTTATACCCCCACTCTTTAATAATTTTAATTCTTCTTTAAATTTAAAAACCCTGGGTTTCAATTAATTTATCCCCCTCATTACTTTACCCCCCTTTAGTTTAAGAAGACTTTAACTAACACATAGGAGGGTTTTAGTTTACACCCTTATGTTTTTTTTTTGTAAGATCTTTTCTTAGGGCTTATCAGAATTTTATCTTTGAGATGTTTTAATTTAGGTTTAGATTGAACTAGGCGACAATTCATTAGGGGATTCGTTTTAAGAATTTTATCAGGCGTTAAGGTCTTAGGGTCATCTAGGTTGTCTCATCATCATCATCAATGCGACGTTCCCTTCAGGACGCACTACGTGCTCCAAGGGTGCCACTCGCCTCATTTTCTTCTGTTGCGCGACGTGCACTTCAAGATGCCCCATGTGGTCCAAGGGTGCCACTCTCTGACTTATATTTATTTACGCGACGTGCCCTTTAGGATGCACCACGTGCTGCAAGGGTGCCACTCGCCGACTTGACTCTTTGGTAGACATCTATAACCCCTGGAGTCAACACTCTGCCAGGTGAACTTGTGGGAGACTAAGGGCTCTAAGGAATAAGGCCCTCGCCTTATTGTGTGCCCCTTAAAATCATCGTGAGCGACTGTCGCAGTCTGCCCTCATGGCATCGTGGATCCTCTTGAACTAGGTAATCGGTAACCTACAGTTCGAGCCACGACGGGAGTGCTAGTAGGCTGTGGCAGGGCTGCTATCCACACCTCTCCCTCAACCTCTCTGGAAATCATGTGTTGCCCCTTTACTCCATATGTGAGTCTGGTCGGCAAGCTATCATCAGCCTGCATCATCAACCATCATGTCAGATCATGTCAACAACATATCATAAAATCAATAGCATATCATCAAACCAAAGCAATATCACCGTAAATGAAACAACCCAAATAGCGCACTCCTTGACTCAATCCGAAGTCCAAGGGAGTTCCACCGATGCCTCTGCATCCTCAAGGTCCGAAACCCTGCACACTCAAAGAAACTGAGTCAGTAGCACCTGTCTACATCAAGTAGTAAAACATCATGTCGTCTATCAGAACGCATCATAATCAAGCATAAATGTATTAATATCAGGAAAGTCCAGATCACTTGCGAGAAAGTGTCCTCAAAGAATAAGTTTTATAAGTGCGCCAGAGCGGGATGTTACATATCCTTTCAACTTAGAATACACATAGCATATTGTAGAGAGAAAAGGAATTTGTATTATATTCATTAGCTTCCAAAATGAATAGAGAGACATACTCATATCACATAGAATTTTGTTATGTTCTCTAGTTCATTCAACCGTCATTACATTCCAATATGTTATTTTCTTTGTTCTCTTTTATTCCTTCCTAGAAAAATATGACTCTATTAGAGACTCTTACAAAAATCATACAAAACTTAGACAAAAATGGACATGGAACTCTCTCTTTTTGTTCGATTTAACTCTCTGTCATAGGCATGCATTCTCTATTTCAATGCTTTGCTATGTTCGAACTTACTCTACTAACTATTTTTCTCGACTCCTATGCTCCACTCTCTTGAGTGAATTCCATATTCACACACTTTGCTTGTGTGCATGCAACCCCCAAATATTCCTAGAGAGTGGAAATCCTAACTAACCTTCGAGCTCATCCATACCTTTTCCCACAATCATTTAGGTCATTATAGTGCTGAAATACAAAATATTCCAAAAGATACACTCAAATTTGTTGCATGTGAGCTTATTGATTCCTTGAGCACAGTGAAACATTGGGTTGGCGTGTGTAATATTCCTTTAGTCAATGTTGTTGTTGATCCTTCCTTGCATCATGTAGTGTATATGCATGGGAACACATGGAAATTCCCCAAAACCTTGGGTGAAAATAGACCCCTAACATTATTAGTTCGCTCATCCTCAAGCCAACAGTGGCTATTCATGGCTTGACAGAAGAATTTAATGACACCGTCATTAGGAATTTTTGGATGAACTACTAGAATTGGCCATAAAATTCATTAAAACTATCTTGCATCCTTTATGTGAGTTGCAAAACCTAATCTTTGTCAATGGTTGTAACCTCTAGAAACTAAAGGTTAATATTCTCCATATTTTATAACATAGGGGATGTCACTACATGTGCCATTGTGATTTGATTGTAATATTGTTGGTCATTTCTAGTCATGTCATTAGCAATGCGAAAGAGAGTATGTTGTTCTGACCAGGCTGCAATAATATCTTGATTTTTCTTGGTAATCATTGTCATCGTTGCTTGTCCCTTACGTGGAGGTAAGGATGATAGTACGTTGTTTTGTTGTGAAACTTATACTTCCATAGTGTATATATGTTCATCAATGGAACTAATTTCAAGTGTATTCTAGAGGTGAGTCCAGAGTGTGAAGCTATACTCATTGAGACCTGGGAAATCCTTTATGCATGTCTCTCCCTTTCGGAGTGCTTCCTTGAACACAAAAATATTTTGTTGAAACTATTGGTTATTTGGGGTAGGCCACTTGAGCTTCTCATGAAACTCAAGATTTTGTGTCTCTAATATCTCAATGCACTCCTTGACTACATGAATTTTTTGAGGCATAGGAAGGTATGGATGATCAACCCCTGACATGGGAACTTGTAAATAAGCATCATCCATGGTGATAAGGATTTCCTTGTTAATTATGATCTTTGTTTTGTGTTCTGGTTTACTTTATCATGCGTGGTGACCTCCAAAATATAAATTACTTTGAGTTCCTGACATGGATCCTCTACTTATTGTCACACATGTGCTTCCTATTGATGTTTCGGTTGAGTTTTATTTTGTACAATGAGCTCTTACTCTTGCTACTATTGTAGTTGTGCATGCGACTTACTGAGGTCCTATGGCTATCTTTGAGCTCCGTCATGATGGTAGTCATAAAATTTGGTAGGTAGTATATAGGAACCTCTACCAGTTAAATTGGCATTGGCTGAGTCAAAATACACAATGGCCAAATGGTTGACCCAGAACACTCTCCTCTAACTTGTGCCACTGAATTCATTGATTTGTTGCTCTTGAGGGGGTGAACTAAGTAGAGAAGCAATTGATAATTTTCAACATAGGTTGTCGAATTTTCCCACCACGTATTTTTGAAATACCTGTTGCATCATGATTTCTCTTCTAATTTCCCCAACCAACTTCAGGATAGTCATAATTTTCAGCCTTGTTTGTGTTACTAGGGTACTTGTATCATACCCTTCTCTTATGGTCATCCACCAATGCTTGCTAGGAACTTGACCAGACACTATGCTATGATGTTTGGATGGTGTGTGGAGTTCCTTCTCAATGGTAGTAAACTCTAGTAGGGAAGAGGGTATGTTCTCTTCATCCTTTGTAAGATATAAACTGATTAGGTCTGACCCTTGTGTCGCTAAGGGTTGTTTCCTCTTGCAAGCCCTGTCGTGGTCATCCTTAGAGTCCTCATCAGTTTGTGATTTATCATACGACAACTATATGAATTTGTCTTTGGAGGTATCAACATTTTGCTTCTTAGATCCTAAGGCCTATTATTTATGTTGGGATTCACTTGTGGCCCTTTTCTTCTATTGGTTTTTCTTTTTCCTAGTTTTTACTTGTGCTTTCTCATCTGCAAATGGAGGTTGATATTCCTCGTGCTATTCTATCATACCTAACAGTATTTATTCTTCCATGATGCAAAAGGGGATCATTTTGATGGATTTTTTCTTATATACACATGGATAAATAAAAACATTATAGAAATCAAACTCTAATTCTAGGTAGTACTCATACATTTTTAGTAGATTATTTATAATGCACAACATCACATTAGCTTCTTGTATCAGTTGTGTGTACCCATTTTTAAAGGACTTGTTATGCTCATCTTGGACTGCTTTATTTTTGGTGCACTGGAGTGTAATAAATCAAGGTGTGATGAAGAATGGTGCATCGAATTCATCCTCCTCATGGCCCAAGGGGCCCCCACATAATCATTCCAAGTAATAAAATAACCCAGATGTAATAAAACTCCTTTCCCAAGTTTTGGGCCTCAAATCATCAAGAAACTCATTTAAGAGATAAGATCCCAGGCCATACAAACTCCTACTGAACATCTCTCAACAACAAAAATAACTCCAATTAGACACTCATCCTTATGGAATTTTCAAAGTAACTTACAAGAAAGAAAGTGTGTCACAAGTAATACTATTTGGTTATTGATATCTATAATGACTACTTCGTAAGAGCCTCTACATGTCCCATATTTGGTGTAAACATATCCATGTTCTGCATCCTTGGCCTTCATTGCATTGGCTTGGTCATCATTTGTTATCCGCAGGTATGAGACTTGATACATGGTATTATCATCCACTTAGTATGGTTGTTCAAGCCACATATACTCTCCAAACAATCTATTGAGAAAGAAGCACATGCATTCTTGCATCGACGAGATATGGCCAAAATGTGGGCAATCCACCAAAGTCAGGATGTCAAATTGCCTATGGGGATTGGCCCATTTCAAAATGAGTACCTTCTCTATCCTATCGGTTTTTTGAACGATCTATGCATATTTTTCAAACTACAATTTAGGAACTGAGATGGATCACAAACATTGTGATTTGTGCACAAAAACACATGAACTTTCCCTAACTTATGGTCTATAAACCTCACAT
The DNA here is from genome assembly GCA_009831015.1 of Picea engelmannii. Classification (NCBI taxonomy): domain Eukaryota; kingdom Viridiplantae; phylum Streptophyta; class Pinopsida; order Pinales; family Pinaceae; genus Picea; species Picea engelmannii. Next base: position 167,391 of record ML800088.1, read on the forward strand.
TGGATGAGATTATAGACTTAGGTACTGAATGCTCCTTACTGCCTTTGGCCTTTGTTCAGAATTATGTCTTATTAGGGGAGGCCATCCTTTTCTGTAATTGTATCATGGTTCTATCATATCTATATTGCTAGCTATGATGAAATACTCCTAGGCCGAACCCAAATTGTAAATGTAAATATACATATAGGTTGGTGAGACAAGATATTTGGGCCAGAGTTCCTTTGTATATATATATATATATTGAGGATAGAGTGCCAATGTGGTTATTAGGATGGAGATACAGAATCTAAAAGGTGAGTGAGACTATATTTGTAAAATGTAATCACACTCATATTTTAATGAAAACACATCAATGCTACTGACTAACTAGATAAAAGAGTATGGGGGGATAAAAATCCACTAGGATAGGAAATGGGGGATAATATTTTAGGAAAAATGGGCTAAGATAAAGGGGCTTAAGACCAAAGGAATATTTTATTAATATTCCTAAAGTCTAAAGTCTAAAGTATGGGATAATTAATTTTATCCTAAGTATCTAAGGGGGGAACATATCACCATGTGATGGGTCCATGTGGGGGGCAATATATTTCCCAACGTGACAAGTTTTAGGTTGGTAACATGAACATAACTTTGAGGAGACTTATTTTACTTTCTATAATTCCATCATCATTCTCACCTCACCACACTATTGTAATCTATACTTTCATGTTGTCATTACTTGTACCTATACCTATACCTATACCATGGAAAGATTTGGAACTAGACTGAAGAGGTGGGTTGTTCGGCCCATGGGATATCGAAGAAGTGGGTTGTCAGGAACATGAGAATTCTCTCTAGGTGAGATAATTGTTGGGATTTGATTCCCAAGGTGCCAAGTTGTATCTACAGGGATTTTATACTTCCTATTTGACCTGTTGTTGAAGCCCCAGAAGGGAAGTGGAGCAACCAGAGGACTATTGAGCAGAGAAGGGTAACACTTCTGTGGTGGGAAAAACATGTGGAGAATGAGGGACTATAGGTTGTTTTCTAGATTTGGCACCTGAGTCTGATTTTTCTCTTGTCTGATAGACATTAGCCTAGTTAATATTCATGTACCCAGGTGTACTTTTATTCCCATGTTGGGGGTGACCCACTGTTTAGAGTTATGAGCAGTGTCGTCTAAGGATGAGAGGAATGTGGAAGGTCTGAATATAGTTGGTGTTCTTTTTACCACATATAAGTATCTATTGTGTGTTAATTTATGTGTTGTGGTAATATTTATGAATTTATTTTCATGGGTTTTTCCTGTATATGTTGTATCTATATACTTGTTGTTATTCTGCATTAATTTGTGCATTTGTAAAGCATTATCAACTAATTAAAATGGTATCAAAATTCATAAATTTTTTTATGGAATTTCCCATCTTGGGGATGGGGATGTTACAATGTCATATCATAGCTCCAATTTCAACATTGATCCTATATGGGTCGATTTAATAGAGTGTTGAAGTGACAATTGCAAAAAATCAAATTCTTGAGTTTGTCTGCAAGTTGCTTGATGAAATTATTGCAGTGGAATCTGGAAGAATTATTGGAAAATTTCACAGGAAATTGCAAGAATCAATCACATGAATTAAAACCCCCAATTTAAATATCAAATTGGGAAAGTTAAATCCTGTAATTGGACCAAATTTTTTTTAAGAGCGTCCATAATGAAATTGGGCATCTATGGGAAAAATCCCCAAATTTATGGTTAAATTCATCGGGAAATTCAACAGGGAAGGATCAAATCCTATGTGTAGATATTAAATTGACTCTTATGGGACCATATTTGTCTTTTTTGGGATAATCGCAGAGATCTAATGGAGATTGAGGAAATAATTATGTAATATTAGGCATTTTGTGAAATATTTAAAATAGGAAAAATTGGAAAATTTGGGTATTTTTCCATACAGTGACATCAACATGACATGGGGGCCACGTGTAAGCTGAAATGGAAGAGTAGTGATGTGTTATTACATGGGGGAATGTACACAATGACATAGTGGTATATGTGGCACATTATAAAACGCCATAGTGGCAAGCACCTTCTTACTGGGTAGAACCTGGAGCCTATACCCACATAACCAATTTGTGAGGGGGTCCAGTGTTTTTACCTTAACCACGAGGTGGGGGTTAACAATGCGTTGATGCATGAAACATCACTCGGAGGTCAAGCAAGGTTAATTTTTTTTTCGCCTCCCCCCTATGTTAATAGTCTAAAAGGATTAGGGGGACGGAGTGCATTGTGTGTCATCATTCACGATCGTGACCGTTGATAGGACCCCAAACCTCTACTGTCGAATCAAACCAACATGAAACTTTATTTTCCAGGGTAAATGTGTGCGGGATGAGGCCCTCCCATCCCCACAATCTAATACAAGGGTTCCACATGGAGGCCAAGGACCTATGGGGACCGAAAATTAACAAGTGCATGCCAGTGAAGGAGAAGAAGGAAAGGGAGAAGGAGGAGGGAGGTAAGAGGTAGAAAGGGTAGGGAAAAAGTGGCTGAGAGTTGACATGGAATCCTTCCGGGGGTGCCAGGTGGACTCGGGTTCCATGTCAACATCCCAATCAGCCTAAGGAGGATAAAATTATCGCTTCTATGGTACACTTTGTGATTTACAAAATCATGTATAGTATAATGTATTATAAATGTAGATTTATGTTTTACCCTTTATTTCAATGTTTGTGTATGGAACATGAGAAGTTTGAATGGAAAAAAGAATTCGAGCAAGAAAACATTTGTTTAAATAACTAAAGTACAATATGACTTAAAAATAAAAGTAAATGAGGGATGCATTTAGATCGAGCAATGACAACAGTTCAAGTGATGAATGATAATTAATATAATTGAATGTTACTACAAGTTGTATGTTTTTTAATATCATTCTGTAAAAATAAAGGATTTTTCTTAATGTAGTGGACATAACGCCTTGATTGCATGAGGAAATATTATCAATAAGTGTAGAAATTACATATTGGTTCCATTTTTATTCTTGTGGTCCTTTATGTTTTCCCATTTTGTATCACCATGGGTCTCTTACTCATATATAATAAAATGGGTTTTCTATTTTATTGCATTGTGAAATGTTTTTAAATGTTGTGTTGCTAATTAATTAATATGTGAATGATTTACATTGTTGCAAATAAAAGAGGTATCATCCACTCCATAAGACATTAATGCAATCATTATATCAAAATGCAATTATATATATATATATATATATATATATATATATTATAAAAATATTTGTAAAAAAATAATCCATTAAAATATATAGATATTGGTGCATTCTTATTAATTTACAAAATGGTGGTTGAAATAATATAGAAATCAATTCTTTTTAAGGGGTCATACACACCAATGCATATTAAGAATATTGAATCACCAATGGACATTAATTATACTGAAGCATCGGTGCATAAAACGTGTGATAATTTAAAATTTTATGGTGGGCATGTGATAAATACACATCATCTTTTTAAATATAATAATAAATCTAGTGCTTTAAATAAATTAAACGAACCAATGCTTTGAATAAAATAAATGCACTAGTGCATTATATGTAATAAAAGAACCAGTGCTTCGAAACAAAGGATGGCATGAACATCTCACCTCGAATATTAAAAATTTCAATACCTTTCAGTGCACATGGTAATATAGGCACTGTAACATACAAATTATACAAGAATCAAGACATACATAAAATAGAAGCACGATGAACTTGCATACAACAAAATGGAAATCTAAGGTGTAATAAATATAACCACCCAAGTTTGTTTATATCATGGGTGTGCTCGGGGGTATTAATGTAATGGAAAAAACCAATGTGTTTTTAAATTATGTATGAACCAAGAAATTTCATGTAATGGTGCATCATTGTGTTTTTATTTTATGTATGCACCAACAATTTATCTAGTGGTGCACTGATACGTTTTTTGGTTTCATGTACGTTCCGGGGAATTTTATGTAAGTTTGTTATAGTGCATTTTACATTTATGTACATTCTGAGGTGTTTTATTTAATGGCACACCAATGCATTTTTACAATAAAAGCACCGAAAATAAATATTCTACAATCTTCACCAAACTAATTGTTTTTAGTTATATGGAGCATCTGTTGAAACCTCTATTAAATCCTTCATTGCCAACCTTTTCTCTCTCTGTCCCTATCCTCACAATCTCACCATGGCCAAACTCACCCATTTATGCTACGTCATGTTGTAAGGTTTTTTCACACATCTACTCACTCTCTCAATAAACTTGATTGCATACATCCTGGGTATTCATCCAAGCTTCATATTCATTATCATGAGAATAATTGGAATTTTGGTTTCGTCCAAGAACACAAAGAAACTTACATGTGGGAGTAGAAATCCCTTGAAAAATATAAGAAATTCCTACCCCAATTTACCAATGCATGTTCATCCAATGGAGAAACCATCAAGTCTCAATTTCCAAAAAAACTTGCAACTTTAAGTTCCATTATTGAGTTGACTAGCTTGTATATGGTTGTGTTGCTCTCATGATTATGATGGAGTGACTTTGTGGTATGCTCACTCACAAATTTGTGGTTCATGCCAGTTTCCACCAAAGAAGCCACCTTCAACCCACTCACCATCGTATCCACAAAGTAAATTTCTTCTCCTTCACCTTGTGAATGTTATCCATGGCCTCTATATTTTAATGCCTCTAGATTTGTTGTCAAGGCATCCACCACTTCCAACATCTCTTTTGAAGGTATATAAATTTGAAATACTTCCACCATGGAGACAAGATTCTCCTTTGCATATTACACTTTGTCCTCTTCTAACCATTCCATCTGTGTCTTCATCATAAAATATGCTACAATGTGGTTTTCATCACAAACAAAACACTAAAAAAGTCTCCCTATCCTATCAAACAACTTCTTCCTTATTGTGACACCTCCTTTTCCCTAGGAATATTCCTTGCTAACGAACCTAATCTTGGAATCTCCCTAGACATGGTTCCATCCAAAATGGTCCTCATCTCATCATCATAGAATTTTGATTGTTCCTTGATCTCATGCATCTTACTCAATCCTTCCTGTAATTGTGCTAAGATTTTATTCACAACATATATTCTATTCTACCATTCTCGTCATCACAATATTTCCATCATGCAATATCAAGCATCCTCTTCTATCCTTCCTGACACTACATCAAATTTCTCCTCATAATTTCCATCCTATCTGGCCATTCATGCAAGAATTCCATCTCTTTGGTTGAGTTGAGCCTTGGCTTACATTTCAAAAATATTATTTCATGCATAAAACTTTCCCCAACTCTTCCCTTAGTGCTCCCACTACCTACAACAACAACACACTCAAGTGTTCATGTGACATTTGAAAATGCACCTCAAATACCTTTTGCACCAACACCACTCTATGATGCCACCCCAACCCTGTCTCCCAAGTCCAAAAACACCCCAAACCACCCATCTTCTTCATAGTTCTTTGCCTAAATTCATTTCCACTTTCGAATTAATTCTACCTATTGAGTGGAGCACCCAACCTTCCAAGTCAATCAAGTGAGCAACCCAAAGTTTTCTCTAAACTTGTGATCACTACTATGTTGTAACTTTGTGGAAAGAGACTCTTTCCTCACACAACAAAACTACCTCATACTTGAAGCCTGTTATCCCCAAAAGTGTCACCAAGACTTCTCTGATACCATCTGTCATGCACC
>ML800088.1:187117-199692 GCA_009831015.1 Picea engelmannii
GGGGGGGGGAGAGGCATGAAGGGAGATATATATAGAGGAAAAGAGAAAAAGGGAGAGAAATAGGTATGGGGACAGAGAGAGGGGGATGGATAGGGGGAGGAAAAGTAGGAGAGACGGGGGGTGGAGAAATATAGAGGGAGGAAGGGCGAGAGGTAGGGATGGAGAGTTAGAGATAAAGAGATATACGGGGAGTGGGGGGAGATAAAGGGTGAGAGAGAAAGAGAGGAAAATAGAGGGATCAATATAAAATGAGGGAAGTAGGTATGGAGAGAGATATATATATAGAGAGAGAGTGAGAGAAATACAAATATGTGGAGAGGGAAAAAGAGAGAGAGGGTGAGGAAGATAATAAATGGGGGAGAGAGGGAGGGAGAGGGATGAAGGGATATATATATAATAAAAGGGAGGGAGAGAGAAAAAGAGAGGGAAATAGAGATGGAGAGAGAGAGAGAGAGAGAGAGAAATATAGAATAAAATGGAGGGAGGGATACAAAGAAAATGAAGTATGGATGGAGAGAGAGAGAGAGAAGGATGGAGGAAGACATATAGAGGAAAAGGGAGGGAGAGAGACAAAGCGATGGAAGTAAGGATGGAGAGAGAGGGGGGGTGATATGGGATATTTTCACCAGGTGACTTATTAAAGAATCATATTAAATGGGCATAAACTAAAGTAAACCATAAAGAAGGAAAAAATCAAAATAAAAGAGACGTAAGAATGTAATATGAACACAAAGAACTTGATAACGGAGTTCATCCCCAGTGGACTATGTCTCTAGGTCATCCTGTCAAATGCGTAGGACTTTTTATTAACTCCACAAAATAATTGGGAAAAATACATAAGCATACCTCATTCTGGATTTAAGCTATAGAAGCTTTGCTCAGATCAGAAAAATAACATCACCACTACTTTTTTGGCATCGAATTACATAAAAAATGATTGTCTTCACACCTCAATATGAGTCAGACACTTTCAGTCCCAAGGGACACCCCTGCCTCAGTTTCCATTCTTTGCCTCTACAATAAATGACTGGAAAAAATCTCAAAAAATGTTCCCTATCTCAAAATCCATGTCAAACTATGTATGAGCGCACCCTTGGTTGTCCTCTTTGTCCTTTTGCACTGTCAGAGGCCCCTTTTTATACTAACATCTAGGCAGTTATGAATAAATGAAGTGGTTTGGCACACTAGTATGTGGAGCTATATTTAGAACGTTGGTTGGCGAAGGTTTGGGGATCGAATCCCATAGAATGCCCTTTTTAATACATGGTTAGAACAAAATTTGGCGTGCTCTGCTAAATATGGTGGGCAATTAAGTTTGACGGAATATGCCATATATGGAGGGATCTATGTTATACCATTGGTGGTGGCTATATATGGTCGCATGGATTAGCATATAACCAAGGGCTAGGCCAAGGGCCTAGCCCTTTTCTTCTACCCACATAGAATATTATTAAACTTAAATAATATTCACACCATATTATAAACAAGGATTATGTAATGGTATGTTGGATAGTGCAGAGTTGTAATGCCTTTTGGCTAGGAGGTTAGTAGTTCAAGTCCCATTGGCTTCAATATATTTTTAATGAACTGTATTTTAAGAGGCCAATGGGGGGTTGCCACGTGGTAGCCTCTCATTGGTTTTCCTCTGACATGTGTCAACTGGAGACTGCAACACATAATCTGCCACATGTACCTTTAATAACCTCCTAGATATTCCTATAACATCATGCCACATCTCTCTATATAGATGTCCCACGTGTCACCCTTAGAGTGGTGACATGTGTCACCTTGACCTTTGACTTTTTGACCAAGTTTGACATAAACTTTGATCGCTTATAAATTTTGCATATGAGCATCATTTGATGAATCGTTTATGTAGTTAGAAAGCTTGTACCATGATATTTGAGATCATGCCATTTTTATTGAGTTTTGGGAACTTTGAATTTTTTCCCTTTCTCTATCTGCTAAAGCCATTCTGAGCATCCTGAGTTGCCTATATGAGTTATGAGTTGTTCTTATCCTTCTCTGGGTATTTTTTGGATCATGTCTTCCCACTGAGGGCCTTTTGGACCACCAAAATATTTCATCAATCAATAGGTAAGTGACGGAAGAGTCCCCTCACTTTCTCCTTCTCAATCCACTTTGTCTTGCTTGGTTGTGTGCACTTTAATCCTACTCAAAGATAATCAACATCACCCATGCGTGAAGTTCTTGTCCTTCAGTCGAGGATGATATCTTCCTATAATTCATCCAAGTACTCAGGTGAAAACTTATCAACTGAAGGTATTCAAACTTCCTCATCATGATCCATGATCATGGGAGGCTAAAAAAGTTTCAATTTCTCTACATTCACAACTGAATAAATCTTCGTATAAGGTGGAATATCTAAACGAAAAGCATTAGTTCTGCTTTTCTCCAAGATAGTGAAGGTTCCATATCGTATGGTATTGAATTTATTTCCTTCACCCTTCTATGGTTCCTTGTTGATGTGAATCCATACCCGGTCTCCAACCTAGAACTGATGATCAACCCTGTGCTTGTTATGTCGAGACTTATACTGTGTTTGAATCTGCTCCAATTGTTCCATGACTTATTGTTGTATCTGTTGGATCCTCTATATCAACTTGCATGCTCTATCCTATGTTCATTCTTCATTCATATCGACATCTCTCCCATATATCAAGTCCAAAGGAACCTTTGGTAGGTACCCAAAACATGTCTCAAAAGGTGAATTCTGAGTGGTTGAATGTAAATATCGGTTATAAGCATGTTTCACATAGGGTATGTGTTCATCCCATAACTTCGGATGCTTGTTGCAATAGCCTCGAATTAAAATTACCACCTTTTTTTACCACCTATGTATGTCTATCAGTCCATGGATGGAAAGGCGTGCTCCTCTTCAATTTGGTGTTCATCATTCTCCATAAGCTAGTCAAAAGTCCCTAAAGAATCGAGTATCTCGATTGGAGACAATGGACGTGGGTAACCCAAAGTGAACCCAAACATACTGAAAGAATATATTAGCAGTCTACTCAACAATGATCTGCTTTTTACATGGCATCAAGATACACATCTTGTTGAACCTATCCACTACGACATACAAATATTCATGACCCCATTTTTTCATTGGTAAACCCCCTACAAAATCCATGGAAATGATTTCCCATGGATGGGATGTAACAAGAAGTGGTGAGTATAGCCCAAATTTTGTATTAATGGGCGTACAAGTAGAACACATCACACACCCCTTTACATATTTAGTTACAATTTATTTCAATTCAGGTCAGTAAGAAAACCTCTGCAAATGAGCCATAGTTTTTCCTACCCAAAAATGCCCAGACACAAGAGAAGTGTGAGATTCTCGTATTACATGGACTTGTTCACTTGTAGGAATACATAGCTTCATAAGATGATAGAGTAATTTTTCCTGCAGAAAATAGTTCTCTACCTATGCACCATGGTTTAGCTTCTCATGTACTTTAAAATCTTCATCGATGGCATATTGTTATACATAGCTATCATGATATAAATAAGTATTCCTCAAAATAATAGAAGCAACAATAGGAGGCCTAGAAAGCATATTGGATATCTTGTTACTTGTACCCTTCTTTTACTTGATTACCAAATGAAATTGTTATAGAAAACCCATCCATTTGTAGTGTCGAGATTGTTGCAGTTTTCTCTGTGCTTGAAGATATTGTAAGGGCTATTGATCTATATGTATGATGGTTTCCTTCCTTAACAAGTAGTGCTTCCATTTCTTTATACTTTGAACTAATGCATACAACTCTTTTTCATATGTAGGATAGTTAAAAAAAAACTTGGTTAAAAGTATAAGAGTGGTAACAGATAGGCTTAAAATATTGCATCAGTACTGCACCCATGGAATATCCATTGGCATCTGTCTTGATCTAAGAAGGTCATTGAATATTTGACAGTGCTAGTACTGGTGTGGTACCGATATTCTCCTTCAAAGTGTCGAAATATTTTTGTTTCTTTCCTTCCCACTAAAAAGTGTTCTTCACACTGGTTAAGGCATGCAAAGGAGCTTCTATAAAGGATAAGTTGGGAATGAATCTCCTCCAATACTAGAATTCACTTAAAAAGATTCAGACTTTAGTTGCACTCTTTGGCTCAGGCCATTTTACAATTACTTCAATTTTGGAAATATCAATTTTCAATTGTCCTCCTCCCACGATATGACCTAAGTATACAAGTGTGGTCTTTCCAAATGCACATTTAGAAAGTATCCAATACTTGTTTCACATGCGTTACCACATACAACTTTTCCCTTTGCAAAGTATCCAATACTTGTTTCACATGCCTTACATGTTCATCCCAGGTCTCGTTAAAAACAATAATGTCCTCTAAATACATAATCACAAAGCCATCTGGGAAAGTCCTAAATACCTCATTCATCACATGAAAGAAAGTTTTTGGAACATTACAAAGACCAAACGACATAACTAACCACTCAAACAATCCCTGTTTGGTTTTAAAGGAAGTCTTCCATGCATCTTGTTCTACAACCCTGATTTGATGATATCCACTACGCAAATCCAACTTAGTGAAATAAACAACATTCTTCAACTGATCAAGTAAATCATCTATACAAGGAAGAGAGTATCGATTTTTCACTGTGATTTTATTTAAGGCCTGATAATCGACACATATTCGCCTTGTACCATCTTTCTTTGGAACCATCGTGATCAGAGAACCACAAGGAGATGAACTAGGCCTGATGACCCCTTGATCCAATAAGCCATGTACCAGCTTCTTGATCTCTTTCATCTCCACAAATGACATCATGTACATGCCCACATTAGGAAGAGGAGAATCATGTTGAAGATGTATCTCATGTTGGATTTCTCTATTATGAGATAATCCATCCAGTTCATGAAAAATATCATCATACTTAGAAACAATATCAAAAAAATATTTTTTTATGAGCTAGATCACACCCTTGGAAAGCGTCGGATGTCCCGACATCTTTCTCTTTGATGACCATGAGTACATATCTCTGATTAGTGGTTATGATCCTTTTAATTTGTCATGCACTAACAAGTGTTGTATTTATCCTCTTGATGTGAGCTCTAACAATAAATTCCTCTCTCCCTTTAGTAAGGTCGTATTTTTTCTCATGACAAAAGAAGATTGCTTCTATTTCATAAATATAAGGACTTGCCAAAACTATGCCACATATATGAAGTGGTACAACATCCAAATCCACTTCATCAATCAATTTTGAAGAAACAACAAATATGATCCTACATTGTTTGGTGGCATTAAGTTTTTCTTGATTACATACCCAACCAAGAGGATAAGGATTTGGATGTGGTTTCCTTACAAGACCCATCTTCTTGACAAGTGATTCAGATATTAGGTTTACTTGGGAACCTAGATTAAATAATGTATCTATCTTAGTATGTTTAGATACAACTCTTATATGAAATAACTCATTTCTCTTCCATTCATCAATATGAGATTCATCATTGGAACTTGAACTAGCATGAAGATAATATTTACCTAGTACTCCAAACATTGTGATATTTCCTTCATCCCCTGAATCGAAACCAAGATCTTGTTGTACTCTAGCAATGGTCTTTGTCTTCCCCTTTCAACCAAATTGCTTCGGTTTCTTCTCTCGATGTACTTTCCAACAATGTTCTTCATCATGATCACCCTTCTTGCAATGAGTGTAGGATGTTTTTCCTCCTTCTCTCGTCACTGTAGCGGTCTTCTTATCCTTCCTTTTAAATTCTTGAAAGTATTGTGTGGGAAATTGGAAGGTTTCTTCATGGGATCTTATTGAACATATTTTCCCCTATTCTCAAGGTGAGTGGCTTGCATACAAACTTTATCAAGACTAGTGGGGTTAAAAAAGAGAAAAGTATGACAAATATAACTGCGAAGTGTGCCAATATACTTCATTAAATTATCATAAGAATCCAAAGGAATATTCAATGCAAGAGATTTATTCATAAATTATTCTATGAAACTTTGTATAGTTTGACCTTTACTTTTCCTCAAAGTTTTCCATTCCATCATTTTGTTATGTAAATACCCTAATGGATATAATTACTTTCTTACCTATGTTTTAAATTCTAACCATAAGGAAATAATGGTGCAGCCACGCGTCGCCCGTGTGCCCCTCTTCCTCCAGGAACTTCTTCTTCACTAGCCCGAAGAGCTAAAATGCTCTTCAACCCCCTTATCGAGAGATTCCTATACCCACAGAATGCTTGGGGTGATCTCCCTTAACCTGTCGGGAAATTAAATCTCGTGTAATTGTGATCCTCTCTCTCGGGTCACATAGCCCCGATACCCGATGAAACTTCCTTCGTGTTTGCCCTGCTTTTGGTTGGGATTGATCCCGTCGGAAAATCAGCTCCTGCGAGGTTGGAAACGACTCGCCTCGAAAATCCTTGATTCCCGATTTCCTGATGCCACCCATCCTCTCACTTTTACACTGGTGGTCCTCGCTCCAAATGGAAATCGGAATTTCTTGGTTCGGGAATTCATGATTCCTGTGGCACCATTTCACAGGTCGTTCCAAGTCCTGAACTCCGATACACAATGCCACCTGTCAATATTGAACACTATCACTGTGGGACCCATTGCGATTCAGAGTTTTGAGGATTTCTCTGTGATTCTTTCGACACCAAGAGTTGCGAAGTGCTGAGCCCCGACTCTCCGTGATCTTGCACCATGTATCCCCCCCTGAGATCAACGGCCCTGATCTTCTCAGGAAATCGCTAATTGCGATTTCGTTATATATGAATCCCTCGACCACGGAATCCCCGATATCCCGAACTCCGATCCCTGGGGTCTTCCCTAGTCCTCCAGGCTTAAAACCTGTGCACCTTTCCCAAGATCTAATGGCTATCGGGACTTCACCAATCTTTCCCACGAATCCTAGCCATTGACTCCTTCTCCTTGAAGGATTTCTTGGAAATGGCCAAGTGCCTCTACGACGACTTGTTCTCCAAGTCTGTGCTTGGGACCTTCACTCACGCCTTCGTCGATGCGAATCCTCTGTGCTCGATTTCATGATATCACAAAGGAACTATCCCCCTTGAGCTTATTCACTCTAACTCCTTCAGAGGACTGTCTGTGGTCTCCTTGCGCTTCGGCGTTCAACAACTTCTTGAGCATTGAATTTCACCAGACTCTGCGCACTTTCTGCAGTAACAGTCATTTCTCCTTTGCTCAGACCCACAACTGAGACTTCAAGTTCAGTCTGCACTTCTCTTGCATGACTTTGCCAACTTACATCAATTTCTGGATGAACAAGAATAAGGGTTTAACTGTCGAGCCTCATCAACGCACTCTATGAAGGAATCTCCTGGCTCAGACAGAGAAACAATTGAAACTCATTCTCTTCACTCTCAGACTTCTATTAAAACTCTGAAATCACATGCACAACATATTGAAAGCAATTGCATGACTAGAAAGCAAATATTCATGATCACATAGACGACATACACAGAGAAAACAACACCAGCTATGAAATTGAATCAAAGACTCTCTTCTATTAATTCAAAACCATCTGTACATGGGTGCTCTTAAAAAATTCTCTGCTTGCGCTCTCTTCTTGCTCCTGAATGAATCAAATATGAATGATCTCTTTACAATGTACAAAGGAGGGTGTCTATATCCGTTTTCCCTCTCAAAAACTGAAACTGTCTAATCTAGACTTAAACATCTATCTACCTGCATTAAATCTATTAAATGCCTTCCTATCTACTAAGGATGTGAGCTTAAAGGCTCAAGGTACCCTTTATAATACAAGTGCGCTTCTTTAAACGTGACTTCATTAAAGAGCGACGCAACAATTTCCAAAGTATTTCAAAATACGTGCTGGCACTGTCCGGTTGTTTTCTCTCAATGTGTTGGCTCGCTTGATGTGTTGTGGATGCTCCTGCATCATACTCCTCGGCTTGAAAAATTTCATGGGCTCCTTTCCATGAGCTCCTGCATGGTCTTCCCATGCCTCTATATCACTGCTTCTGTCTCCCAGCTGACATCTTCCACTGGGTGATTTTTCCATTTCACCAGGTACTCGAAGTACTTCTTTCGCCTGGTCTTCTTTCCCACTCGCTTGTCTAGTATGCACTCCATATACGGATTCTCTGCAATCGGGATTGGCTTCTTCCACTGGATTTCTAGTTCTTTAGTCGCAGCCTCTATTTCTCCAGCCCTGTATGGGTATAAATCTGCCACATTGAAAATTGGAGATATTCCGATGCCATCTGGCAACTCAATTTCATAAGCGTTCTCTCCAAATTTCCTAAGGACTTTGCATGGCCCAATCTTTTTCATCTTCAGTTTGTTGTATGTTCCCCTTGGGAACCTTTCCTTCCTTAAGTGTGCTAGATCCAAATCACCAACTTTGAACTGAAGTTGTCTCTTCCACTGATTGGCTCTATGCTTGTACTCCTGATTTGAGTCTTGCAATCACTGCTTCACCTTGCTGTGAAGTTCTTGCATCGCTTCAGCGAATTCTTCTGCACTCGCACTGCTAGTCGTAGCCTGTTCTGACTCCCTGAGTTTAGAAACTCCCCTTGGTTGTGTCCCATACACAATCTGGAATGGACTTTTTCCTGTACTCCGATTCACTGAATCATTGTACGCAAACTCTGCCTGTGGCAATATGTTGTCCCAGCTACTATGGTGCTCTGTCACCAAGCTTCTTAATAGATCCCCTAAACTTCTGTTCACCACCTATGTCTACCCATCTGTCTGCTGATGGATATGCTGAACTAAACGCTAAGTTTGTTCCTATATTCTTCCATAGCATCCTCCAAAAATGTCCTATGAATTTTGTATCCCTGTCCGAGACTATGCTTCTCGGCAATCCATGAAGTCTAACAACCTCTTTGAAAAACAAGTTTGCGATGTGGGTCGCATCGCTAGTCTTCTGACACGGAATAAAATGTGCCATCTTCAAAAACCTGTCTACCACCACAAAGATGGAATCAACACCTAGCTGCATTCTCGGCAAACCCAATACAAAATCCATGCTTATTGCCTCCCATGGCCTCTCGAGTATGGGTAATGGCTGATAAAGAACTGCATTCTGTTTTCTTCCCTTCGAATGTTGACAAATTCGACACCTATCAACGAACTTCTTGACATATGATCGCATGCCCGACCAAAAATACGATTCGCTTAGCTTTGCGAATGCCTTATCGTGGCCAATTGCCCTGCTAATCCACCAATGTACTTTTCCTTTAACAAATTCTCCCTCATGGAGCAATTTGGAATGCATAACTGATTGCCTCTGAACAACAATCCCTTCTGGATCATGTAGTCTATCCATGGGCTCCGGTCTCTGAGAACTGGGTTCTCGGCTACTTCATAAGCTTCCCCGAAATCTGTATCTCCTGGATACATGTCCCTCAGGTTTTCAAAACCCAATGTTCTGACTCTGAACTCTTACAGCAACAAACATTTCCTGCTCAAAGCATCAACCACTTTGTTAGCAGTTCCTGAAATGTGTTTTATCACAAATGTGAAATTTTGCATATACTCTACCCATTTTGCATGTTTCTGGTTAGACTTATCCTGTTGACTTACAAATGGAATGCATGATTATCACTGTACAATACAAATTCCTTTGGGATCAAGTAATGCCTCCACTTCTTTAATGCCTGTATGATGGCATAAAATTCCTTATCGTACGTGGAGTATTTCAGCTTTGCTTCATCCAACTTCTCATTGTAATATCCAACTAGCCTATCCTCCTGACTCAAGAACGCTCCTATAGCATACCCACTGGCATCACATTTCACTTGAAATGTCTTCTGGAAATTAGGCAACACCAGAATTGGTTGCTCTGTGATCTTCCGCTTCAACAGATTGAAGCTCTTCTCAGCCTCTGTTGTCCAGTGAAAAGTCTTATGCTGCTTCTTCACTGTGTCCATCATCGCGGCGCTAATTCCACTGAAATTCCTAATGAATTTTTTGTAGAAACTTGCCAATCCATGGAAACTTCTCACCTCAAAAACATTTCTCGGTGATGGACAATTTTTTATCACTTCCACCTTACTTGGATCCATTTTCAATTCATTCACTGAAATAACAAAGCCCAAATAAATGACCTCTGTCTGCATGAAGGAACACTTCTTCATGTTGATCAACAGCTTCTCTTGCTGCAGTGTTCTCATCACAATGGCCAAATGCTTCAAATGCTCAGCCTTTGTCTTACTGTAGATCAATATATCATCCAGATATACGACTACAAATTTCCCAATGAACTCTCTCAGGACTTCATTCATCAGCCTCATGAAAGTTCTCGGCATGTTTGTCAAACCAAATGGCATGACCAGCCATTCGTACAAACCCTCGTTTGTCTTGAATGTTGTCTTCCATTCATCACCTTCTCTCATACGAATCTGGTGATATCCGCTTTTCACATCAATCTTCGAAAAGTAATTTGCTCCACTCAGGCAATCCATCATATCATCCATTCTCGATGGTGGAAATCTGTACCTGATGGTGATTTTGTTAATCACTCTGGAGTCTGTACACATCCTCCAACCTCCATCCTTCTTCAGACTAAGCACTGTTGGAACAACACACAGACTCAAGCTCTCCCTGACCAGTCCTTTATCCAACAAATCCTGGACCTGGTTCTTGACTTCCTCATTCTCATGTGGCATCAACCTATACGTTGCCTTATTTGGAAAACTGGCTCCAGGTATGATATCGATGTGATGACTCACACTCCTCATCGGTGGCAACGAACGAGGTAATTCATCCACGATGATGTCAACGAACTCTCCCAACAGCTCCTGAATCTCATCTGGTAAATCATCCATTCTTGTGCTAGTCAGGATAATTCTCGGCTTTCTAACTATAAAGAACTGTGGATCTTCTTTCTTCTCCATCTCCGTGAGAAGCTCCTTCCCACTCATGAGAAGTATGGTACTTCTTACTTCTGGCTTCACTTCTTTATCCTTTATCAAAAGCAATCTATGTGTCCTCCCATCCTTCTCTAAAGTATATGTGTTCATTCTCCCATCATGAACCACATTTCGGTCATATTGCCATGGTCTACCCAACAATACATGACATACATCCATAGGAATAACATCGCACAAGATTTTATCATTATATCCACCTATCTTGAATTTAACTAAACACTATTTAGTGACACTCACCTGATGTCCTTTCTCTAACCAAGATACTTTATATGGACTCGGGTGATTGGTCGTCTCCAGCTCCAACTTTTCGACCATCTCGGTCGAAACGAGATTGTCTGTGCTGCCGCTGTCCACAATGACCTTACACTTTTTGTTCTTGGTTGTGCATGCGGTTCTGAACAGTCTTCTTCTCTGAGATGTGTCCTTCACCTCCTTCTCGGGTGTCAAAAGGACTTTATGCATCCCAAGCGATCTTCCGCTGTCTACATCTTCATTCTCAACATCTCGCCTCTGCACTTCTGTGAAGTGAGCTTATCCTCTGTCCATTTTCATATCTGGACAATCAATGGCTTTATTTCCATCCTTCCCACACGTGAAACATGTGATGATTCCTCCTCTGCCTCTTCCCCTACCTCTGGTATGAGGAAAAGTGTTTGCATCAGCATAACTGCCACCCTGCTCTATATGATGTATCCCTGACTCAGCATATTGTTGTCTTTTCTATGAGGTTCCACCTCTCTCAGTCTGACCCTGAGGTTTCTTCCATTTCTCCTTGGTTTTCTGATATCTTTCTTGGGCAACTACCTTGCCTCTAGGATGACTTCGACCTCGCCCTCGCTGTCCTTGCTTACGGCTCAGCTTCTCCTCAGTTTTCAGATCCATCTGATAAGCATCCTCAATTTTTCTGATAGTCTCCATGCTCAATTCATCCTGAATCTCGTATCTTAAGCCATTCAGGTACCTCACCACCTTTTCATCATCACTCTCCCAATGACCTACTCTGATGTTGAGCTTATAAAATTATTCGGTGTATTCCTTCACCGTCATCGGCTTCTATCTCAGGTTCTACATCCACCTGAACAGTGTGATATGATAATCTCTGGGGATGAACTTCTCATTCATCTTTGCGATCATCCTATCTTAGATTTTAATCTTTTGTTTTCCTTTGGAACATCTATCTTCCTGTAGCTCGTCCCACCATAATGTTGCATGTCCTTTCAACTTGGTAACAACATGCCTTACCTTCTTATCCTATTCGATATCTTCATAATACAAGTAGGTGTCAAGAGCTCTGATCCGGTCCACCAACTCTTCTGCATCCAAGCTTCCTTCGTAAGCTGGAATATCCATTTTGGTCTTGGAACTCATTCTGGCAACAGCCTTGATCAATCGAGCGATTGATGCATCCTTGGCTGTGACTTCTTCAGCATGTCCAGCTTCCTCTTCAACCTCAGAATCACTAAGATCCCCAGCACCAGCTCCATGTCTTTGTGATGTCTCCATCTCCTCAAGCCTTGCTCGGAGATCTCTCAATTGCTGCTCCATTTCTGGATTTCCTGTTGGCCTACCTCTTCTTCTCACCTCACTGTCTTCGGGATCAGGCGATTGTCTTTCTCTTCTTGGTGGCATGATGTATTTTATTCTCTT
>ML800088.1:229430-274625 GCA_009831015.1 Picea engelmannii
ACCATTAACCATATGTGAGTACATACCTCAGATAGCATTTGTAGGTAGTGGCTCCATCTGGTAGCAATGGTAATCATTACCAAAAACTTCAAGAGTGATTGCAATTGGTTCTACGGCTGCAACGGCAACAGGTACTGCAACTGCAACTAGTTCTGAGACTACAACTGCAACTGCAACTTAGGGTTTTATGAGAAAACCCTAATTTTTCAAACTTCAAATTTTGAAAATTTGATCCAGGGGATAGATGCACTGAGCTGAGGTGAGTATGCTGGTGTACTCAGAATTTCAAAGATCCAAATTTTACCGCTTCAAATCTGCTCTGTGGATTTTATGGACTGGTGCTTCTGGTTTTCTAGTACTTCTGGTACTCTGGTACTTCTGGTACTTCTGGTACTCTGGTTTTCTGGTTTTCTGGTACTTTCTGAAACTAGGGTTTCACTTTCCGGATGATCTAGCCACTGAAAAGGTGCGCTCTAGGTGCCAAATGGATCCTTGGGGGAGGGCACAACTTTCTATGGTGATAGATAGCTGAAAACTCTCACTTTTTCAAAACCCTAATTTTGGGGCCCGGTAACAGTGACGTTTTTCTTCTTGCAGATTGTGCTTTCTTCAGGTTGGCTCTGATACCATGTTAATTTTTATGCTATTATTATAGTTCTTTTCATTTCATAAGATAATAACATAATAAGAACAAGATCACTGAGAAATACACATCCACAAGAGACACACCATTTATCCTGGGAAACCCTCTAGGGGAAGAAAACCCAGCAAAAACTTCCTTATCATAAATATCTTATACAATGTTCAAGAGATAACTCAAACAATACAGAAAATACTCCTCCAAGAGATGTGCCACCCTTCTTCTCCTCTCTCCAACTTGAAAATGCAACTTGCCTCATAAGAGAATGAGAAAGTGGACTCTATGTTAGAAGTGAGGCGCTAGCCTCTTATTTATATCAATATGGCACGTGTGAAGAGTCACCATCTGGCAGGGCCGACCTCTCACACTGGATGGGTAAATCCACCAATAATTAAATCTGGCCCTTTCATTATAATTGTTGGGGCTGACCTCTTATTCTGCACATTATAATTGTCCGATGACCAATCTGCAAAAGGGGATTTGGT
Organism: Picea engelmannii; assembly: GCA_009831015.1. Lineage (NCBI taxonomy): Eukaryota > Viridiplantae > Streptophyta > Pinopsida > Pinales > Pinaceae > Picea > Picea engelmannii. The sequence goes on from ML800088.1 coordinate 230,556, forward strand.
CCTTATACAATTACCGACTTGATTAATCCTCAATGGGGATTAATCTAATAATAATAATAATAATAATAATAATGACATGATTAATCCACAACGAGGATTTAATCCAATAACAAAATAATAAGAATGCTTTTCGTAGTTACATTATTTCAACATATTTAAAGATGTTAAATCCTATGAAGAAGTATTGAACATAGTACATGCCATGCCAAGACTCATAGATTGGATTCATGTCGTTCCAGAGCCATAAGTGATGTTCCCTACCTAAGAGTTTGCAGGGTGAAGTTTGGACCCCACCTCCATAACATGAAGGGCCTCCTCCAGGGTTTGAAACTAATACACATGATAAAACAAATACCAAAGGCAAGATGAAGGATACTAAGATACCTTCCCAATACATAGAGGGTTCTCAAACAAAAGAATCAAAGACAGAGAAGGGAAAAGAGATGGAAACAACTCCAAAAAACCTTAAGGATGTTCCATAAAAGATAGGAGGAACAACATCAACAGAGCTTGGTAGTCCTATCACTTCCTTAACCCCATTGCAGTCAACTTATGGAACCCCCCATGAAGGAGCTTTGTATGTCAGTGATTTAGAGCCAATTTCAAGGGATGAAATCCCTCCATCAGATTACTTTTTTAGTAAAAAGAGAAGAACAATCTTGAAACAGGAAATCCATACAAGAGGAAAGGGGATGATTAAAAAATATAGGGTCATTATAGATGGAAAGAAGCTTAAATATGGAGAATTTGCTATGGATTTAGTAGGTACGATGGGTGCTATAGCATCAGAAAATATATATTTTGTTGGTAGTTTAACAACCATGCTTGAACAAAAAGACCAAACAATAATTCAGTTACAAGACAAATTAAAAGAAATTGAGAGAAATATCAGTTGGGGAATACAAAAGGGTCTAGAACAAGCTAGACTAAAAGATATGCAATAAATTCAGAAAATGAAAATAGACTTAGAAGAGGCAAAATAGATAATACAGATCACACAGGCACAGGTCCAAAAGTTGGGAGAAGAAAATAAATAGTTACAAGATAAAATTATTTCTATTACTAATCAAGTAGTAGATCTTGAAATTTTCAGGACACAAGCATTGGGAATACATTTGAAAATAGAGGAAGAACAACAGAAAGTGTTTTTGAATATGGAAATAGTCCAGAATTATTTTCAAGAAACAAATAAATCCTTGGAGAATGTTTTCCAGAAGGAAAGCGAGGTAAAAGAAGATAGAACAACTTTCCAAAAGGCAGTAGCCTTCTCAACAAAGGAAGAAGTCGGAATGATTAAGAAATTATCCATTTCTGAACAAGTTAAAGGGGACATAATACTTAAAGTGTGGGAAGCAAGCCTGGCCAAATATAAAAGAATAACCAGAGAGGTCAATCATGATTACCAGGGAATTTTTTATCTCTTAGAAAGAACTTCATTGAATATCGAAAAAAATGACTGTCCCAGATTATTAGGTGAGATTTATATTGCCAAGCATTAGCTAAGGTTCAAAGAAGAGTTGGAGGAAATGAAGATAAAGATTTCAAAAATTAAATTAATAAATATCATAGAAATCAACAAATGGATGGTCACACTGAACTTAAAGTTGCAAATTATTAAGTTCACAGAGAAGATGATACAAAATCGTTTGCCTGAATTACAAAAAAGATTTTTCTTGTTCGAAGAAAATGAGATACCAGATGCTCCCAGAACTTTTGTGAAATTTTTGGGAAAGTGTGTTAACTGTCTTGAAGTGGAGAAAGGAAGTTCATCAACACAAGCATAAAAATATCTTTTTTAAAATGTTTTTATCATTTGAAATTAGAAAGGAAATGTAAACGGTTGACATTATTCTTATATGTAACCGTAATATTAGGAAGTTGGTTAGTCACCAACGAGAAAATTTTGATGAAGATGTATAAATGTATTTTCAAAAGACTGAGAAAGGGATTTTAATTTTTTGGAGAGAACCGATTGTATTAACAGTTTTCCAATCCATCATAATATACATTGTAGACGAGATTATGAATCCTGCAAATTTGTAGCTATGTGTTCTTCAACCCTATTTACTATACTTTATTGTTTTTTTGTTCAATGTTTTTCTAATGAATAATCAATTTGAATTTATCTGCATCCTTGATTTCTAGTTCAGATTGATTTGGATATCAAATTATTTACATCTTTAACTCTGAAATTGCTATCAATGATTTTAAGACCTGTTAATCATTTGAACCTTAATCCTTTACTTTTCATTAGAAACCTCATTTTCCTTCTTTATTACCTGTTGAAATATGAGATTCTTTCTTTATTAAAGCCTGATATTTTTCTATAGTACTTATTTTTTATTTTATAAGTCTCAAATTGTTACAAATCCAAGAAACAACCTCGAATGTATTTATGTTAGTGTTTTGAATTTCAAAATTGTTTTTTCTATCCTCATCTCTTAAAATTTTGAAGTAACATTTGATTAAAATTCTTTCACAATTAAATAAAATCTTATCCTCCATGACTGTTCCAAGTAGCAGACAACCTAACATTGAACCTAGTCTTCAAGATCAAACCAGTATTTCTTTGAACCTATTTAATACCATCCTACAAACAGTTACTAACCGGGTCGAATTAGAACGTTCATGGGATGCTATTGAGAGAGATATTAGCATCCAAGAATAACGGGAAGCTAGATAGAGACAGTTGAGAAACTGATTCTGCTTCACCCTTCCTTTTCAATTATTATCCTCAAGTTATTATTTTTAACACTCACAGATGCCTTGATGGTATACTTTATAGACTTAAAGTATAAACTCATGAACAACATCTTTTTGGCACCGTTGTCGGGGAATGAAGAAACAAATATTTTCCCTGGGAAGAACGATATTGACATTTTATGTTTTTGATAGTGAAAAAGGATAGAAAAAATTATAAGGCTACTAATATTTTTCACTTGGCGACTCCACGATAACAAAACTGGCTATTAACTAAAAGAACACTAGAAAAAACCCAGACAACAAGCAGACCTCGCCAGTCTCTGATCCGGAAAATATTTTAAAATCACGAAAATCACTTAAACAAGTCTTTTTACCCACATATACTATATGTTAGCCTGATTTTACGCAGTTAAACATTTCAGAAACTCTTGAAAGATCTCTTTCACTTCCCCTCTCATATGATACATTCTCATTTCCTAAGGTTTCCTCCCCAGATTTTCGAGAATCTTCTCCTCACACATTCCAAGCTTCAGCCTCAAATCTAACCATGGCTGCACAAGGAGGTTCCAGAGCTTCAAGTGGTGCCCCTGGAGGACTAGTGGGTGGTCAAGTACCTTTTCCTGGAATCTTCGCTAAAGTAGCTTCTATATATGCTCCCCTTGTCCTTCCTATTCCTCTTCATGATCTCCCCGAGAATTATATGAAAAGTCTTTCGAAATTTACAAGGGAAGGGGATCTGACTGCCCAAGAACATATAAAAATTTTCGACCAATTTGTTGACATCCTTGGAATAGAACACGAAGATGTATATTCTAGACTCCTCGTTCAAAATTTCGAAGGATAGGTAAGGACCTGGTTCCGATCCTTAGCAGTTAGATCTTTAATATCCTATGAAGAACTTGAAAGTGCTTATATTAGACAATGGTGAGAGAGGAAGGACCATCTCTAATACTTGACTAAATTTGGAGCCCTTAGAATGAAAAAATCTGAATCAGTTCTAGAATTCACACAAAGGTTCAACAAGTTGTATAATAAAATCCCAGTTGAGGTTAAACCTTCACAACCTGTAGAAAAAGTGACTTTTGCTGGCACTTTTGATCTCGACTTTGCCTTATTATTGAGAGAAAGGATATAAAAAAATCTCATGAAAATGTAGGATGATGTGCTTGAGATTGAATCAAACATGATGGCATCAGGGAAATTAAAAGCAAAGATTGAAACTGGAAACAAAGAAAATAGGAAATTCAAAGAACAAGGTTGACCTTCAGGATCGGGCAAATCCTCGGGAGATAAAATAGATGAGATGGATAGGGTTATTAGAGAAATTTCAAACAAGATCTCAAAAATGGAACTAGAGAAATAAAAAAGGGATAATTTCCCCAGGAAAGATTTTAGAAGAAATCTTGATCCTTAGGGCCCACAGAAAATAATTAAAAATGAAGACCAAAAAATTCCAACACCCTTCAAAAGTGAAAACTTCATTGGAGAGGAAGATCTAGGAGATTTTGAAGAAATCAATGAAGATATTAATAATCTTGGTGATGATAATAAATCACCTTATTTATCGAGACAAGATTACGAAAGATCTTTAAATAAATAATTACATCGGAAGACCATGTTAGCAATAATATGTCTGAAGATTTCACATATCAAGATATCGCAGATGATATCATAGATGAACTAGATGGAAAATATAATTTAAGACCAAGGAACAAAAGTCTCCCAAATGTTTCGAGAAAAAATATTTTGCCAAGAAGCGAAACTGATGAGGCAACTCCAAAAGTTGTTGATAAACAACCTGCGAAAAAAAACACAGTTGATACGCAACCTGTCCAGTCAGAACCAGTAGAAACACTACCTGTGAAGACAGAAGCTCCTATAAATGAAAACAAGTCCACATCACAATGAAAATCTGAAAAGAAAGGAATGGAGGCTCCAAACATAGAAAACGACAAGGCCCTAGGAAATTTTAATTTGGAAAATGAAATAAATAAAATCAAAATTCCTATTCCCCTTGTTGAATTAGATAAAAATCCCATATACAGAAAACAAATCGCCAAGATGATTAAATTTTACGAAGATGAAAGCCAAGCCAACGTCATCAACTTAGAAGATGACAAACCAAACATAGTCTTTGGTCCACACTTCGAAGGTGCGAGAGACGTTGTGGCCCCCTTTTATATCACATTAATCGTGTTTGATCACCTTCTCCATAACTTTTTGTTGGATTCCGAAGCTTCCCACAATGTGATGGCAAAGGAAATAATGGAAAAACTTCATCTTGAAATCACAAGGCCCTATGGTGACTTATATTCTTTTGATTCAAGGAAAGTCAAATGCATAGGTATGATTAAAGACCTAGTGGTAGGTTTGGCTCAAATACCTGCTGAAAGTATTCTTATGGATGTAGTGGTCATTGAAATTCCTCCAAAGTATGGTATGTTATTATCTAGGTCATGGGGTGCCAAGCTTGGAGTATCTCTCCAACTGGATATGACATACGCTACAATTCCAGTTTTCGGAGGACAATACACGCATCTTTACAGAGAAACGAGGTTGGCATTTACAGTAGGTGATCCACACAACCCAAACAATCATCTAGTCTATATTGCTGACCAAGACTTAGAAAATTGTATATTATCTATTGATAACGATTTTGAGGTAGATATAGATGAAAATTTTATAGAAGAAAAAACTGAAAAAAAAAGAAATAGAAAAAAATGTATATAACACTGGTGTATGGAAAATGTATTTTGATGGTGCCTTGCTTTTCCTTAGAGCCAGAGAAGGAGCACTCCTTGTGTCTCCTGATGATCAATTTTTAATCCCCTTTTCATATAGGCTTCAGTGGAATGTGGATTGTACAAACAATGTATGCGAGTATGAAGCTTTAGTGCTAGGATTAGAAGCTGCTAGGAGGATGAAAATAAAGAAAATTGAGGTCTTTGGTGACGCCGAGTTAATTATTAAATAGGTGAATCGGAAGTATCAGTCCAAGCATCCTATATTATGGTCCTATAGGAACTGTGTCTGGGATTTAATCGAGAACTTCTTCTCTTCTTTGAATATTCATTTCGTCCCAATGTCTGAAAAACAATAGGCTGATTCTTTAGCCAAAGTAGCATCAACTTTCACACCCCCAACTGCTTTTAAATTAAAGTATCACATACAAATGAGACATCTCCCTTCAATACGAAATAAGATATAGCATTGGTAGGTCTTTGACGATGATGAGAATCTTTGAAAGTTTCTAGAATCATTAGATGAATTTGCAGAAATGCATACTGATCAAGAAAATCAAAATGATCCCATTTGGATCATGTAGGAAGGGGAGGATTCTAAAGAGTTTCACGATAAAATTGCAAATCACTGAATTATTATTCTCAAGAATAACTAGATTCCCAAGGGTCTAATTCCCTTGGAATGACTATTTAATCAAGATGATATCCCTTCAAAAACCACCCTACAACCCCAACCACAGGAGGTTGAAGATTGTAATATAGGAACTAAAAAAAATCCCTGAATGGTCAAACTATCCAAATATCTATCTACAGAAAATAAAAATAAATACACGGAGTTGTTAAGAAAATACAAAGACATTTTTGCATGGTTGTATGAAGAACTAAAAACATATGACACTTATGTGATCGAACATAAGATACCCTTGAAACCTGGTTTCAAACCTTTTAAACAAAAACTCCGACAAATTGACCCCATTTTATTACCTCTTATTGAATGAGAAGTCAAAAAGCTCCTTGATGCTAAGATAATTGTACCACTGAGATATTCTGATTGGGTAGCCAATCTGGCCCCGGTTAGAAGGAAAAACGAGGAAATTAGACTGTGTGTCGATTTCAAAAATATTAATAAATCTTCTCTCAAAGATAATTATCCCCTACCTAAAATGGACCACGTTCTAGAAAAAGTAGTAGGAGCTAATAGGATGTCAATGATTGACAGATTTTCAGGTTACAATGAAATTGTCGTCAGTGATCTCGATAAAGAAAAAACTGCCTTTACCACTCCTTGGGGCACATTTATGTACGATAAAATGTCGTTTGGATTGATGAATGCAGGTGCTACTTTTCAACCCGCAATGGATATTGCGTTCGTTGGCGAACGGGACAAATTTGTAGTCATTTATTTGGATGACCTTATTGTTTTTTCTAAATTGGATGAAGACCATTTGATTCATCTCAAACAAAAATTTGAAAAATGTCGTAGGTTTGGTCTATCCTTAAATCCTAAGAAGTCTCATTTCGCTATGCAAGAAGGCAAGTTGTTGGGTCACATTGTATCTTGAGATGGAATTAGAATTGACCCTAAAAGAGTAGAAGCTATATATACAATACCTATTCCTAGGAATGTGAAAGAAATTCAGTCATTCCTAGGAAAAATAATTTTTTTGAGAAGATTTATTCCTAGCTTCGTTGAAATTGTGAAATTGATTACAGATATTCTTAGGAAAAACAGTGAATTAAAATGGACAGCAGAAGCTAAAGCATCCTTTTCCCATATCAAGAAAGTTATAAGTGAGGCGTCGATACTAGCGAGCCCTAATTATCTCAAAGATTTTCTTATTTTTTCATTTTCCTCTGAACACACACTCGCCGCCGTACTCCTTCAGAAGAATGAAGAAGGTTTTGAGAAAACAATAGCCTTCTTTAGCAAAAGTCTCCGAGATACCGAACTCAAATATAATATAATGGAAAAACAAGCATATGCTATGGTAAAATCATTAAAATATTTCATAACTTATATTTTACATTCTAAGGTGATTGCATATGTACCCACTAGCTCTGTAAAAGATATTTTGGTTCAAGAAAACAGTGATGGAAAAAGAGGAAGATGGCTTGCCAAAATTCAAGAGTTCAACTTCGAGGTTAAACCGACAAAATTAGTAAAAGGGCAAGGCTTAGCTAAACTTTTAGATAAATCCAATTTCATATCTCTTAGGATAAACAACTCTCACGAGGAGGAAGAGTGGGTAGACGTGAATGAACTTGAGGACCAAATAACTGAAAACCGAATCGAGGATAAATCTGCGTCATCATATTGGTACAAGGACATAGTAACATACTTACTGACATTGAAATTTCCATGTGACTTGTCTCCATCCAAAGATAGAATGCTAAAGGTGCATGCAATCAAATATTGTATTTCTGAAAAATGATTATATTGGAAAGACACGCTTGGTTTCCTCTTGGTCTATCTAGTCGAGTCGGAAACATAAGAAGTTATAAGTCAATTTCACGAAGGAGTATGTGGAGGACACCACGCCTGGAGGATTATGACATATAAAATCCTGAGGACTGGTTATTACTGGCCCAAACTTTTCCTAGATGTCAATACCAAGGTATGAGCTTCCAGCCTTTGCCAATTTTTTGCAGGAAAACATAAACTACTAGGGATGCCATTGGTCCGAGTCAAGACAAAATCTCCTTTTCGGCAATGGGGACTAGATTTCATAGGTGAAATTAATCCTCATTCTAGTGTTGAACACAAATGGATCCTGACTGCTATAGACTACTTCACCAAATGGGTGGAAGCTATCCCAACAAGAAAGGATACTGATTCGGAGGTTATAGACTTCTTAAAAGAAAATATTTTGTCTAGGTTCGGTTGTCCGAGAAAGATAGTCACAGACAATGCACAGGCTTTTAAGTCTATGGATATAGTTAGCTTTTGCTAGAAATATAATATTGTGTTGGGTCATTCCACAACATACTATCCTCAGGGAAATGGTATAGAAGAATCTTCAAACAAGAGCTTAATCAGTATAATCAAGAAAGTGTTAAAAGAAAATAAAAAGTCTTGGCATTTGCATTTGAAACATGCTCTGTGGGCAAATCAGATAGGCACAAAAAAGTCTATTGATACTTCTCCATTCCAAATGGTATATGGAACAGATGTAGTGTTGCCTATAAACCTAGCACTTCCTGTAATGAAACTATGGCAAGATGAGAAGGAAGAACCGAATCCTTTCACAAGAAGGATAAACTAGCTGATTGAAGTTCAGTAGCACATGGCGGTAGTGGATGAAAAGTTGCAGAAGTACCAGGATGACATGAAGCTATTATTTGATCATAAATCCAAGGACATGAATTTTCTCCCTGGGGATTTGGTTTTGATATGGGATGCTCGAAAAGAGGATTCGGGAAAAATGGTAAATTCGATCATATTTGGTATGGACCATTTAAGGTAGCATCTCCTGAGGGAAAAAATTTATTTCTGCTTGAAAATTTGGATGGTAAAATCCTAAATGCCCCTGTCAATGGGCGTTTTTTAAAACATTATATGAAATAATTAATTTCCAGAAATTTACATTGCATATACCATTTTGTTTTTTTGTTTTCATAATTTTCTTTAGAAAGTCTATTTTCATTTTGTAAATAAAAAAATCCAAATATATATATATATATATATATATATATAAAATAAAAAAAATGCATTTCTTATCCCGTAAGCTGATAGGTAAATAAAAAAGTGTTTTCAATACTTACACCTTAAGGGTTTCACCTAGAACAAGTTTAAAGGCAATCGAAGTAAAAATATTTAAGAAAAGAGTCCAAAGGGTTATTTTTAATTTACAACCTATGTTTTCTGACTTACAGATTGTTGGACGTCTCCTTTTTATACCCTCAGTTATGTCTTATGCTTTTTCGGGTTTCCCATAAAGGTAGGAGAGATTATGTCTTAATTTTTGAAGTCAAAAAATAGTTCTAAATCAGTAAGACCAGTCCTCATAATTCTTATTCTTTGACTAAAAGTGGTTATTCTTAGGTTGATTCTAACTCTCTTAGGTTTCTTAATAGTTTGTCTGAGGATTTAATCTTTCTCAAATAAAAACCCCTGAAAATAATCTTCGCCTTTTTCTCTGCAGACTAAGGTGTTTTGAAAGTTGAGAAAATATTCGTCTAGAGTAATCAAAACAGGTTGACAAACTTCTATTGTAAATTTTTACAAAGATAACCACCCTTGATATTTTAAGTATCACTGATTGCCCCCACTTCATATTTATAAGCTAAATATAAGACAGATGGTGAAAGGAAATTCATATTTGATTGCCGCCATCTAATACCAAAGACTATGAAAGGAAATTCATTTAAATGACTACCCTCGTCTAATATAAAGAAACAGATAACTTCACCAAGGTACTGAACAGGCCCGCTGGGAGTGAAGCAATATCTGAGTGTAAATATACAATTAGCACTCGAAGCGGTGAAAGGAAATTCAGTAAAAAAGGGGCAGATAACTTCACTGGGGTACTGAACAGGCTTGCTGGCAGTGAAGCAATATCTGAGGTATCTGTAAGGTTGTCATACTTATCTATCACTCTATTCTAGTTACTAGTTTTTTCGAAATCGGATCTTCATCCCAAATCTAGATAGAGCTCCCCGTTTAAAAATATAAGTTGTGTTTCGATTGATGCAAGCCAAAAGTCACAAATCTGTTGAGTTTCCTAAGATTGTTTTAATCATCTTAATACTAACTTAATTTCAGATGAAAAGGAGAATATTATGAAAAAGACTACAACTGAGTTTAAAACAAATAAGAAATTTTGAAAAGATTTTTAGAAGTTGAAATGAAATCTTTTTTTCCTTTTTTTTCCTCTCCCTTAGCAGTTTCAACAGTGATAAACCCTTGACACCATTAACCCAATGAAGTCACTAAGTCTACATGTTCTCCTCATCCCACAAGGAGACGAGGTCCCTAGTTGGAGCCTATGTTGAAAAAGTTCTTAAATTTTTATCCCTAAGGCCTAAATTTTTCTTTTTCAGATTTCGGATTTTCACAAAACCCGAGTTTTGTTATCAATCCTAAGCACACGATACCTATTTCTTACATTTTTTAATTATTTGGATAATAAAAGGAAAAAAGGATTACAATAATTATAAGAATCTGGATGCTTTTTATCTGAAATTATTTAAATCGTGTTAAATTTTAAACTAACGATTTTAAAATTAATCTTAAAGAATTTTCGGGATTTGGGGTTTACTACAAACAAATTTTTCGATGTAAATCGAATCGCAAAATCCCGATCCCCAATTTCCCGAAACATTGAAGTCTTATTTAAAACACGGATTAATTAATTATCTTATATGAAAGGTTAAGGGTTAAGATAATCATGTCGCAATTTTGGGATTCGTAGTTTAGTGAGATTACAATTCCTGTCATCATGTTTCCCAAAATTCTGAATCAGGAAACCCTGATACACAGTTCACGTTAAATCAAACTAATTCAGTTTTGGCATTAATCGTGATTAGTTAGTTAATTAAGATGAGTTAAGCCCTATTTAAAAAGAAATTCGTCGCAATTTCGCGATTTCGGAGATCGGATTTCATTGATAAATTACTTCTCGACATCATGATCCCTAAAATCCTGAAAACGTTTAATCTCAATTAATTAATTTGCTAAAAATGTTTTAAGTCTTAATTAAAACATCGCGATTTCATGATATCACAATTTCAAAAATCATTTTTCATTGACGACATACCTCTCGACATCATGATTTCTGAAATCCCAAAAAGCAAAGTTTTCAACTTTAATCTATGATTAGCACTAATTAACCTTTTTTCAAAAACAGGATTAATGATAATCATTATTTTTAAGTGTTCATTCATGTTTCTCTTTCTGATTAAGTAAGTGTCTCTTTTACTTTAAAAACTCGAAGGCGCCTAAATACGAACATTAAATGCGTATCTCGGAAATATATATTCCACATTAAAAGCCTTAAATTCATGACAACTGTGTCAATCTTGTCATTTTTTAATGTATTCAAAATGAATATCTAAATGTCTATGTTTTCATTTTTAGCTAAGCTCGTTCATCCATTCTCTGTGATAGGTTTTCAATTAAACGCAAAGTCATGGCACCTAAAAAGGCACCGAAGAAGAATGAGGAAGCACGGGAAGGAGATATCATCTCCGACACCACTCCACATGCTATAGACTCCATTAGATCTTGGACTCAAATATCTGAATTGTTAGAATACGAGCTCGAGAATGCTCATCCTAATTCTGAAAATCATTGTCGGGACATAGCTGAGTCAGAGCTTCATAAGATCGTTGTGTGCCCGTGGCTCGTGGCATACACTGATATGATCAAATAGGCACTGGAAAAGGTCGATATCCCAACGAGGAGAATCTTAAATGACCAAGGAGATATCATCGACACATTCAAGCCAGAACACATATAGGTAATGTATAAACTCTCGCCAAATCCTAAACATACTTTTAATGTTGAATTTTTAGCAGAGTTTCAGAGAAAAGAATGTATTGAGGAAGATTGAACATAGCTTGACATGACTAAAGAATGGGCAAGATCTCCAGCAAAGTTTAGAGTTGAGTCCCATGAGATTTATGCTACAACATCCTTGAGTGAATACATGGTATATGTAGCCATAATGTTATGTATACTTTTTGGGAGAAAAGATCCCTACCATTTTCATGCAGATTGGGTGCCCTTTTTAGAAGAAACTTTAGAAGGAAATGGTTTTAACTGGCATAATATTTTTTCAGATAACCTAACACAAGAAATCTTAAACTACAAAGCAGCAAAATCAAAGGGACAACCAACAACCTTTTACATGTCAGCATACATTATGGATGCAATCTGTTATGTGACTCCTTCTCCTTAAATGAATTGGAGTTGGAATATTTCCTGCACAGAACCCATTCATAAATATCACTCGTCGCTTTGGGAACAAAATGCTAAGGATTCATTTTATGAGGTTTTTCATTTTATTATAATTCTGATGCATAAAATATTTTTTGGATGCGAACCACCTCGTATTTTTGATGGAATCATGGAAAATCTTAAAGCAGTTGTCAATTGGTTTATTGAGGAGAATATTTCCTACATTAGGGTTTACACTTGTTCCATTCCCCCTCATGCACTCCCTAAATTCCTACCGGATAGATTGGTGTGCAGGGAGGTAGCCCATCAAATAGTAAAGGGCATTGTTGGATTAGAATTAAAAGCAACTCAGAAGAAGTCATGGCCATCTTTCCCTGTTCATATTGGGAAATTTTGTTTATTAAATTTAGGCCATTCTAAGGTAGAGGATGAATCATTAGAAGAAATGAAATTAGTAGATATTGAGCACAGAAAGTATGACCCCTACCAAGTAATAAGTAGGCATTTTATACATTGTAATCTAAAGGCGTATGAACATGAAACATCTATTTATGATGATGTATTTAAGGATGTTAAATCCTATGAAGAAGTATTGAACAGAGTACAGGCCATGCCATCGAACTCATAGACCAGATTCGCATCATTCCAGAGCCATAGGGGAAGTTTCCTACCTAAGAGTTTGTAGGGTGAAGTTTCGACCCCACCTCCAGAACAGGAAGGGCCTCCTCCAGGGTTTGAAACTAATACATAGGATAAAGAAAATACCAAAGGCAAGATGAAGGATACTGAGATACCTTCCCAAGACACAGAGGGTTCTCAAACAAAAGAATCAAAGACAGAGAAGGGAAAAGAGATGGAAACAGCTCCAGAAAACCTTAAGGATGTTCCAGAAAAGATAGGAGGAAGAGCATCAACAGAGCTTGGTTGTCCTATGACTTCCATAACCCCATTGCAATCAACTTATGGAAGCCCCCATGAAGGATCTTTTTATGTCAGTGATCTAGAGCCAATTTCAAGGGATGAAATCCCTCCATCAGATTACTTTTTTAGTAAAAAGTGAAGAGCAATCTTGAAACAGGAAATCCATCCAAGAGGAGAGGGGATGATTAAAAAACATAGGGTCATTATAGGTGGAAATAATCTTAAATATGGAGAATTTTCTATGGAGTTAGCAGGTACGATGGGTGCTATAACATCATCAAATATATATTATGTTGGCAGTTTAACAACCATGCTCGAACAAAAAGACCAAACAATAATTCAGTTACAGGAAAAAATAAAAGAAACTGAGAGAAATATCAGTTGGGGAATACAAAAGGGTCTAGAACAAGCTAGACTAAAAGATATTCAAGAAATTCAGAAAATGAAAATAGACTGAGAAGAGGCAAAACAAACAATACAGGTCACATAGGCACAAGTCCAAAAACTGGGAGAAGAAAATAAACAGTTACAAGATAAAATTATTTCTATTACTAATCAAGTAGTAGAACTTGAAATTTTCAGGACACAAGCATTGGGAATACATTTGAAAATAGAGGAAGAACAACAGAAAGTGTTTTTGAATCTGGAAATAGTCCAAAATTATTTTCAAGAAACAAACAAATCCTTGGAGAATGTTTTCTAGAAGGAAAGGGAGGCGAAAGCAGCTAGAACGACTTTCCAAAAGCCAATAGCCTTCTCAACAAAGGAAGAAGTTAGAAGGATTCATAGATTATCCATTTTTGAATAGGTTAAAGGGGACATAATACTTAAAGTGTGGGAAGCAAGCCTAGCCGAATATAAAAGAATAACCAGAGATGTCAATGATGATTGTCAGGGAATTTTTTATCTCTTAGAAACAACTTCATTGAATATCGGAAAAAATGATTGTCCCGGATTATAAGGTGAGATTAATATTGTCAAGCATAAGCTAAGGTTCAAAGAAGAGTTGGAGGAAATGAAGATAGAGATTTCAAAAATTAAATTAATAAATATCACAGAAATCAACAAATGGATGGTCACACCAAACTTAAAGTTGCAAACTATTAAGTTCACAGAGAAGATGATAGAAAATTGTTTTGCTGAATTACAGAAAATATTTTTCTTCTTTGAAGCAAATGAGATACCAGATGCTCCCATAAATTTTGTGAAATTTTTGGGAAAGTGTGTTCAGTGTCTTGAAGTGGAGAAAGGAAGTTCATCAACACAAGCATAAAAACATCTTTTTTAAAATGTTTTTATCATTAGAAATTAGAAAGGAAATGTAAATGGTTGACATTATTCTTATATGTAACCATAATATTAGGAAGTTGGTTAGTCACCAGTGAGAAAATTTTGATGAAGATGTATAAATGTATTTTCTAAAGACTGAGAAAGGGCTTTTGAGTTTTTGGAGAGAGTCAATTGTATTAACAGTTTTCCAATCCATCATAATATACATTATAGATGAGATTCTGAATCCTGCAAATTTGTAGCTATGTGTTCTTCAACCCTATTTACCATACTTTATTGTGTTTTTGTTCAATGTTTTTCTAATGAATAATCAATTTGAAGTTATCTGCATCCTTGATTTCTAGTTTAGATTGATTTGGATATCAAATTATTTACAACTTTTCCTCTGAAATTGCTATCAGTGATTTTGAGACCTATTAATGATTTGAACCTTAATACTTAACTTTTTATTAGAAACCTCATTTTCTTTCTTTATTACCTGTCAAAATATGAGATTCTTTCTTGATTAAAGCCTCATATTTTTCTGTAGTACTTATTTGTTATTTTATAATTCTAAAATTGTTACAAATCCAGGAAATGGCCTCGAATGTATTTATGTTAGTGTTTTGAATTTCAAAATTGTTTTTCCTATTCTCATATCTTAAAAGTTTGAAGTAACATTTGATTAAAATTCTTTCACGATTAAATAAAATCTTATCCTCCATGACTGTTCCAAGTAGCAGACAACCTAACATTGAACCTAGCCTTCAAGATCAAACCAATATTGCCTTGAACCTATTTAATACCATCCTACAAACAACAACTAATCAGGTCGAATTAGAATGTTCATGGGCTGCTATTGAGAGAGATATTAGCATCCAAGAACAACGGGAAGCTAGACAGAGACAGTTGAGAAACCAATTCTACTTCACCCTTCCTTTTCAATTATTATCCTCAATTTATTGTTTTTAAACATTCACAGATGCCTTGACGGTATACTTTACAACCTTAAAGTATAAACTCAAGAACAACACCTATCATGGTTAGGCTTGTCTGCATGCGCATCACATTTCTTTTCCTTCTGCATCTTGTTTTTCCTTCTTTTTCTGCATGTTGCTTTCCTGCCACTTGTTGCACATTCTCCAAAAATAGGTCTTTCTCTCCAAATTTGGCCATGTTCCCAAAAAAGATCTTTCTCCCAAAAATAGGCATCCACCCAACAAGCCTCCAGCAATGACATGTGGCTCGTCCTAAGCTACTCAGGTGGTGCAGTCTCTTTGCACAAAATTTTCCAAGATGTTGAACTTCTCTGTTAGCTCATTTCCTTTTCCCTTCATCTAAACATCTTTATCTGTTAGTGTCTCGATCATCTCCATTGTTATATGTCCTTGTAGAAATGCTACGCTTTTTGAATGTGCCTCTTCCATCCTTCTCTTCTCTTCCTCCACCCACGCAATTATCTATGTTTCTTGTTCATGGAGGGGATCTAACTGGGCTTGTCTTTCTTCTTATTAATTTGCACTGTCTTTAACTCTGTCTACAGGGTATTCATCTACTAGATACCCTTCAAATGATTGATAATTATCATGGTTTTATTTTTTTTCTTCAACTCCTACATAGTAGCATTGATTTTCTCCTCTTATTGGTCCAACTATTGGACCTTTTCATCCTCTTCCAAATTGGTCCAAATATCTGCAGTTTTGTTGAAAAATTCTTCAAATTTCCTTGCTTCCTTTTCCATATCCTATATCTCGAGTGTGATTTGTTGTTCTATTTTATATCGAACCTTAAGAGGATTCATAATATTAATGTTTTCTTTCATCTCCTTGGTTTCCTTCCTATATCATTCAATCATCTGCGAAATGATATTTATCTTTTCCTCTGCACTCCTATCCGGTGCTTGCACACTATCTTAAATGCAGTGGTATACCGTTGTGAGACCCTTCTCTAGATTCCCAGTATGTTATTTATCCTCCTCCTTCTTCGAGGAAAACTAGTCACAAGTGATATGTAACATTTCTAGTACTCCCCTACCCACCTCCAAGTTAGTGGCATCTACACAGGATGTTGATTGTACTTCCTATCTTATACTAGCCTAAAGTCCATATAGTGACTTTATGGGTTTCTGCACAATCTGTTGATAAATTTTTACCATTTTCTTTGTGACTATGAATGTATCCCTACCTTGTACTACTATCTAAACTGTCTCATATCCTTCTTTCTGTGAAGGGGTTCATTGTGTATTTTCATGTTGTTGCGTTGTGGCCTATGGTACTACATGAATTTTTTATTGTTGTAGAGTTTCATGGACTTCTATGAGTTTTTCCATGATCTCTTCTCTCTGTGCTTCTGCAACACTGACCACCTCTTCCCCCCTGTCCTGGATCTTTTCTTCCATGAACTCAACATCATCCTCTATCAAGGTGATGACTAGATCCTCCTTGGTGTACTTCATACTTTTGTGTGTCTCCTCTACCTACAATTTCTTCATTCTTCTTTGTGAGGGTTGTTCCCTACTTGTCATTTCCTATGCCATTTCCTTGCCAACCTAAGATGTGTCCCCTTTTTTTTCATCCTACTAAATGTTTTTCCTAGGCACCGTTGTTGTCCTTCTTGGTCTTTTTGGCACTATGTTTCTTTTTAATGCATGAGTGTGCACTGCAACCTTCCTAGTGTTAGTATTTGGTTTGTTTGTCTTTGATGAAGGACCTTCTTCAGATTTCCCCTTAGGTTTGGTTGATTGCATTTCATCTTGCCTTGTTTTTGGTTTTTCTTTTGGCATCTTCCATTGTTCTTCCTAGTATTTGATTATCCAGTTAATCTCTTCCCATGTGACATAGTATTACATCTCCAACCATTCCTTCTTTGGATCCCTTACAGCTTGGATCTGCATGTGCTGGATGGATGATTTAAACCTGGCTATCACTTTAGTTTCTTGGACCAATTCCATAGGAATTCACTATACATTTGTTTTGCATTGTTCTATCTCTTCTAGAAGAATTTTGAACACTGTGTTATTTTCCTGCTAATTTTTTTTTCCTTGGCCTACCAAAGGGACTCATATATGGTCGTGTAGCACTTCCCTTTCCTATATAGAAAGGATGAATATTTTGGCTCCTCCCATCCTACCAAAGCTATGAGGATAATGAGCCAATAATAATGGAAATCAGGTCCATTATCCTTCTCATCTTTGCAATTGATCAAGAATAGGTTCATGAGGTACGGTGACTAACTAAACATTACTCTGTTCGCACACTGCGCGACGACTGCGATGACTCCTGCTGGAGTCTCTTATTTTCTACACTTCCTCAGTAGCTTGCAAGATATGATATTGATGGAGAACCTTGTCACGTTATCATTTTTACCTCTAAGCATAGTTCCCCTTTTTGTTCTATTGGTGTCAAATTGTTCCTTGACTAGCTCGGTGATCTCCTTCTCACGCGCTTTATTGTCCAAGTATTATTTTGGTCGTGTGCCCATTGTGGGTAATCCTGTAATTTTTGTGATCAAAACTACATCGAGATATACTAGCCTATTCATCTAAAGAATGCCTCCATTTACCCATGATATCAATTGTTTGATGCAAATCCCAACATTTTTACAATGCCTGAAGTGTGGTATGTCTAGGAGGTTCATTATACCATAGTTGTAGAGCCCTGTTTTCCATTGTGTGGGCTTCATGATTGGTTTTACTAGGGGTACAATTTACCCTATGTTCAATAGGTACATTTCCTTAGCCAAATCTAGGAATTTTTTTTCATCGCAGACATCACAGTTCGAATACCTTAGTTGAGGTACTTTTCCAAGCATGTCCTCCACAATGACCACTATGTCTTGGAGGTAAGGAAGTGTAATTTGTGTTCCA
Organism: Picea engelmannii; assembly: GCA_009831015.1. NCBI lineage: Eukaryota > Viridiplantae > Streptophyta > Pinopsida > Pinales > Pinaceae > Picea > Picea engelmannii. The sequence goes on from ML800088.1 coordinate 248,953, forward strand.
TCCTATGCATTTAAAAGCTTCCCAATGGTAGATGGTATTGCTTCTAGTATTTTTGTGTCATCTTCTTACCCCTCGGAGTATGGCTGGTTTGTGATGTCCTCTAGCAACACCTCCTCTTCATTGGTTTTAGCTGGTTTTTTGCAATTAGGGTTTGTAATTCCATATGAGGTCTCAAACATCTACCCTACTTCTTATTTTGTTGTTGTCGATGTTTCCTCCTCAACCCTTGTCAGTATGAGTGACTCTATCTTGGAAGTGGTGGCATCTTCGAGCTCGATGATGTTCTCAGGTTCCACCACCTTTTCCTTTTTCCTATGGCCTTGTCGAGTAACTCGTATGAACTTCCCTAGAGCAACAAACATTGGTGGTGTCATGGTTTATCTGATTCAAGCACTTTCTATCTTCTTTGCAGAATTATACCTAGGGAAGACACTTGTATCTTTCTTTGTGCTAAAAAATAACTAGGTGTTGAGCTAACACGTGCTTTCCGCACTTTATAGACCTAGTCATAATTGTTTTCCACTTTTTCCATGCATTTGTGTTGAGTCCAAGTTTTCCTATGCATTGTCTTTCTATGTTATCACATTAATTGTTGCACATGAATTTTTCCCCACTTCCTGTTATTCAACCAACTTTTTTCTCTTTTTATTTTTTTATTCTTTTTCTATTTTTGTATTCTTTTTTCTTCATTTTCTACTTTTTATTTATTTTTATCAATTTTCTTTCTTAATATCTGCTATTGTACACTATATACATGAGATTCTTTATGCATTGTAACTTTTTAAGAGTTAGTAGGTTGATTGTCCCTATACAGTTTCAGTCAACTATCGTTGACCATTCCTTTAAGTTATATTCCTCCCAAATCCTTTAGATGCAAAGATCCCCCATCTATGACACAATTTACTTCACATGGCCCTAGCCAATGCATTATGAACTTACCAGGGTGTTGGAAAAATTTATTGTCATAGAGAAGAACTAGGTCTCCCTCCTTAAATATTTTCTTTTTATTGTGTCTGTCAAGTCAGGATTTGTCCCTTTCTTTCTGTACTTCCTGGTGAAATCCTTCCAGAATCCTATCCTCTTCAATTTCCATTATTTAAATTAACCTCTCCTATATTGCACCTCTTTATGTCATGTTGGTAATTGTTTCTACTTGCAGACTTGGTACCCAGAATTCTAATGGAACCACTACTTCCTTTCCATACACCAATATGAATGGTGTATTCCCTGTCAACATGTTGCATGTGTTCTTGTATGCCCATAGTATTGTTGTTATTTTTCAACTCCCAATCATCCCTATTAATATTGCAGATCTTAGTCAAATCATTTTCCAAAATCTTATTGAAATCTTCTACTATCCCATTTTCCTGAGGATGATACGGTGTAATCTTCTAGTGATAGAGTTAAAAATATTCATTCATAGAATTGATGATATTATTAATAAAAAGAGTCCCTTGGTCACTCATCAAAATCCTGGGATATCCAAATCTAGTGATCACTTTCTCAAATATGAAGTGTCATGTTGTCTCTATGATGAAACCTTTGACTTGTGCTACTTATTCCCATATGGTTAGGTATTCAGTCACAATAATGATATATCTTTTTCGTGACCTTCTTTCTCATGGATTAATAGGTCCGAAAAAATATATTTCCGATTTTTCAAATACCTACAGAGTTACTTGTGGTCTTAGGGGCATCTCATCTCTCCTATTGGGTTTTCCAACCCTTTGACAAACATCATAGTTCTAGAAATATTCCTATGCATATTTATGAATTGTTTTCCACCATAATAATGTCCAGAATACCTTCTTCGCAATATATTTTCCTATGTAGTGTCCTCAAGCTATTCCTTCACGAAATTCTTCTAAAATCCTGGGATGTTCATATTCATATAAACACCTTCTCAAAATGATATATGTGCCCAATTTGTATAAATGACCTGTAATGCGTTGGTATTATGAAACTCTGACTACTATTTTTTTCTTCTGCATAGTACTAAAGTCCCGTGGAGAAACTCCTATACTTAAGTATTTAATAATATCAATGAAGTATTCATCAACTACTTCTACTGAAAATAATTGTGCATCGAGGAAGTTGTCTTCCAAGTTAGTATATTATTATCCATTGGTTACCCTTGATATGTGATGAATTCCTATATTCAACTTCCCTAGTTTGAGTATTACCTCAAAATCAAATTCCCGGATTAATAACAACCATATACAGATCCTCCCCCCCAACACTAGCTTATTGACTAGATATTTGAGGGAAGAATGATGTATGAAAATTTTAAAGTGTTTACCCAATAAGTAGTTCCTGAATTTTTGAAGTGCATATACCATGGCTAGGATTTTTCTTTCTATGGTTTTGTAAATCTTCTTAGATTTTGACAACTTCCTTCTTATAAAGGCTATAGGATGGTCTGAGTCCCCTACTCCTCGTTGCGCCAAAATTGCTCCAAGTGTTATTGTTGATTCATCTACGTGAACATGAAATTTCTTTTCCAAATATGGAAATACTAATATAGATGTTGTCACCATATTTTCAAATCTACACAAATCCTTATCACCCCTTGCCTCTTTTCCTAAACTACCAAGGGGATGAACCATTTTGATTCCTCTAATGGTTTCATAATGCCATCTGCCAACATTCAATCAATTTTGTTCTTTCAATTTCTTCTTATACACTCGATTTAGTCTATAAGGTCTATGTCTCACATGTATAGCATCGAGTTTAAGGGGTATATTCATCTCACCTAGCTCCCCTACTATGATTTTCATCTCTATAAAGGTTATTGGAAATAGGTAATTGTATTCATGCAACAATTTTTTTATCCTCTCTAATGTTTTCTCATCCCGGTAGTCTCCAATACTTTACATTTTAGGATTGTGATTTGTCCCAATGTTTACATTATTAAATTTGATTGGTGAAACAAATCCCTCTAACTCCAGAGATGGACCTTCCATATATATCTCTCCTTCAATATCTATGATCTGAATGTTGCATGGATCATCTTCATATGGTGCTTCCTCTTCGACATGATAGCATGGGACTAACTCTTTGACTATCTCTGTATTATATTGTTAATATTTTGTTATGATTTTGACCTCTGGTTCATCAAACAATATCACTCCCCTTATTAGCCTTAGCATTGAATAAATGTTGGGTTCCTCATGCTTGAATGAGAAGGTTACTACAAAATTCTATTCTAATAGTGTCCATTTTATAGTGCCTCTGTGCATCTCCTATTCTACGTACCATTTCCCTTGGATCCCTTCAAATGTATGAAAAAAGTGATGAGTCCATTCCTCTGGTGTTGTGATCCTGAATTGTGTTCTTCACTTATCCAAGTGTTCAACTGGTGTTCCTCACCCACCATACTTCTGCAATATATTTCTCCCCTGTTTTGCACCAAATCTAATGTGCAGTAGTCATTCATACTGATACCAGTTCTGGATTGTTTCTTTGTGGGCACCCCACCATTTTGTCAATGCTTCCTTGAGTGCAATATCTAGGGATAACAACCTCTAATTTTCCAACACTTCCTCCTTATTGAGGAAAATGTATGAATTACCTTACTCAGTCATTTTCGAATCTTGCATGGATAGGACAAGATAGTCGGGAAAGTCACCCGTGGTTTTATAGCCTCAAAATATTCTCCTAATTCACAATTATTGATTACTAGGATTGAGGCTAATTTATTAATGAAAAGAATGTTGCAATATAAAATAAAATTCATAAAAGTTTCTATAATATACACACATTTTATGATAAAGGAAACATGGAGATCAAAAATAAAAAACTAACCAAGTCATAAATACACATATATGAGACAGAATAACAATCTAATTTTATTTCATTCTAAGATATCAAAAGTTATTTCTCTTTATAAAACCCCTGCGAGGGCATGGACCAAAGTGTGATTTAGAGATCCCCGATGAACACCATACAAAAGGAATCTGACAATCAAGTAAAAATAAAATTTATAATTTGGATTAGCTTTCCACAAACTGTTTCCATTTTGACTCTACAAGATATCCTTTATCAACCATGAAGCTTAATTCACAAACATACAAGAATACATAGACTATCAAGGATGGATCAACACCTCTAAAACAAGCGTCTGAAAAGTTTGGTTCAATCTTGAACCTTGTTGTCAAAAAGAGAACTAGGCTTTGAGCAAACTCATAAATGAATGAAAACTGAAACTATCTCATGGAACCAAATGGAAAACCTTAGTCTTTCTTTCTCCTTCTATTCTTCACTTTTCTTTTCTTCTCATTCAACTTTTCTTCTTTCCAAATAAGTTGAATTAGTTAAACTAATTTCTTTAGTTAATTTTATTTAACTTAACTAATTAGTTTAGGAGAAATAAATAATAATAATATAGTTAAGAGTCTTTAATTAATAATAACTAGGTAGGTGGGGACCCTTGTGGCTCTCGTCATTTCCTTCTTTCAAATCATAAAATATAACACAAACAGGACAATCATTTTGACCAAATGCCACCCTTGTAGCTCCTTTAAATATCTTTCAAATGAGATATTTAAATATCATAAATAATTTATATCATATGCAAAAAAATGTATAAATATCCACATCATCCACATTATACACAAAATACCAAAATATATATTGTTGTCCAAAAATATTGAAAACCACTAAGCATTGTCTTCATCAACTGAAATCATGAAAACATATAATCTAAAAACCATATTTTCCACTTTGTGAGGCAATGTTTATTTTCTCACTGTTGTTTCCCTTATATTTCTTGGAAGTAGCCCATGGTTGATTACACCCTTGAGGTTGTATCTCGATAATCATATGGGAACAATCATCCCTCAAATTCATGTGAGAAGAGAGAGATTTTGAGGAATCATCGGAGAGAGAAGAAGGGGAGGAAACTGGTTTTCCTTTATCTTGCACGGGTTGGGGAATATCAGTTTTTAGTCTCTTACTAGCATGTGAAGATTGAACTGGTGAAACAAAAAAATAAATATGGACATTGGGATTGATAGGTGGTGGAAAAGACAATGAAATAGTGGGAAAACCATGATGGTGAAAGGTTGGTGGGTTGAATATCTCTTTATATCCATCATTTGTGGGGAGTTTCGGCTACAAGGACAAATGTGGAGGAATAAGAATGCCAGGGATGTTCTAAGGAGGCTGGAAAGAGGTATTTCTAGTTGAGGGAGCACTATTCCATGACAAATCCAATTAAAGAACCTATCTTGGAACAACTAGTTCAATTCTTGAGCATCGACGTCAAAATGGATAGAAAATCTAGGCCTTGTATGGTCTTGGTTCCAATTTCCCCTGCCTTTGTTATTTCTGCCATTGTTTCCCCTACTGAAAAAAGCTCATCCTATAGCAATAGTTCGTCAGTAATGAATCTCTTAATAAACTATACATGACACTCTGCTTACAAGAATAAAAAATTGGCTCAAAAATTGACATGAGATACATGCAAATCTATCCATAACAAACCATTCATTAATTTCCAAGTGAAAAGGAGGTGATAGGGTTCATGGGAAATATGGAGGGAGTGTAATTAGTGACAATTGGTATAATGATAGGGGATTAGTAAACTAATATTGTTCAACAATTAGTCAAACAATTTACTTTGTAATAAAATATCAAAATCAAAGTCACCAACCCTTGTTGTGTTATCCCTTTGTCGCTTTTACACATACTTTTCCTTTTAAATTTATTTCACAAAACATGGATGCAATAAGTGAAATTGGAAATATGAGGGGAACTTAATTAGAGAAAAATGATAGAATGACAGGGAATCAATATCAATATTGTTCAATTCAAAATAAATCAAAACATATCTTTATCCATACCTTCAAAGTTTTTATAGTGTTTCCTTTTCAAAAAAATAATTCAAGCTGGTACTTTCATGAAAAAAATTCTTGTTGGCTTCCAAGTTATTTTCTACAGCAATTTATATGCCCAAAATAATTTAATCACATCATCTATTATATCCACATAATCATTGTATGAAATTCATAATGAACAACATTGCAATCCCTATAAGAAACCATAATATCCTTTGAGTCACAACCATAATATTAACTCCAATGCTTCATCCCTTAAAACCAATAGGAAAACACACAATGTTTACAACAATTCATATCCATCATGTATTTAAACATTGCCCAACACAATCAATATGGATGTTATAACTCCTATTCGAGCCTCAAAAATTTCGCACATAGGCATCACTTTTATATAATCAACATAATGATTGAACCCAAAAACAATTAACACCTTGATCCCAAGCCTCAAATAAATAAATGGGTACACACCTCTTCCATAATTACCAAACAAAGGACCCAACAAAATCATGCCCAAGTAGCCGAGCATGTACAATGCTCCCATCAATCATCAAACTGGACTAAATACGATATCGATGTAATATTTAGGGTTTAAGACAACAAGTAGAAGGTATGAATGATGGTTAGACCACAGGGTTTGGTATTTGAATAGAAAAAAATATTCTTCTATAGGTGCTCTATCATAACTTACCATAGAACAATAACATGCAAAATTGACTTTTGTTGTGTTGGTCTCCAAAACAAAAGACTGCAATGTCCAACATACAACACAAATAAATTCAACCCCTTGAACAACACTGAAAAATGAATGACCAAGTATACACCCCTACCCAACCAAAAAGAATGAATAACGCTTTCATCAACTTCTAGGTGGCGTTATCTTCATACCATGTAATTTTTTCCATGCAACAGTTTCGGTGAGGGAATATCAAGGTAGCTATCAGCTCAGGGCTTTGTGCAAATAAGACATGCAATACTTTAATCTTTCATCAGTTCACATTGAAACCCACAAGGTTCAAAAATGGTGTGTGTACACTAGAAAAAAAGACCAGTAATATCGATATAAAGGTCAAGCATTCAAAAATATGATAGCTTTGGTGGACTATGATAACCAATTTCAATATAGAGGCCAACCTAAATACAAAGCCATGGAAAAGCAGGCTCAAATGCAATGTTTATTCAACAATTCTATGTGAAGGGATACACACATCAATAAGACCGCAACCATTAATTTTTTAAATGCCAACAATCCAGAACCACTACCATGATCAACCAAGGATGAAAACATCAATACACAGTTCAAAATATCATAACATCTTGAGAGTCACATAGACCATGAGAAGCCATAGCCAAAATTTGATTCAAGTGACAGAGTAACTATCACAGATGGAAAAGTAAGAAAACTCATACCTGGAAAATCCCGTGTGAGGAAAAAAACAAGACTTTATATCTCCTTCACGACATAGCGAGGTGGAGAAACAAGAGCTACTAGAGCCAAAACAATGGAAGAATGACAAGGGTGATGGGATCAAGGGGAGTTTGAGGGACGTGCAGTAAATGCATGTCTCTTATCTGTTCCAATATTTATTTAATTTTTAGTACGAGGCAATCCCACTCACCATAGCACTAAACTCCAACCATTAGTCAACCAAAACCAAAAGTTTCCATATCATTTTTGCAAGGTGCGCCACCTCTTGGTAATATCAAACTTCTTCAAATGTCAACTTGCTAGGAACACAAATCAATATGAAACTCAAACAATGTGCATAACCATATTAACAAGGGTCAAGAACACCCAAACTCTTGTCATAACAATACAAAACATTAGAACCTCATTATAATTATTTTATCCAAAAGGGAAACATTATTATATTCTATGAGAGATCATCAAATCCATTTAGTTCCGTGTTTTAATCATCCAACCAACACATATCACCATAACATTTTAAACCATGATCTGGAACAAATGAACTGTAGAAGACTGTGTTGATACCATCACATAAGCCAACAAAATATAAGCGTTGCTTATCCACCATAGTGCCATAAGTCTACAAGGGGGTCCCACCTACTAGTTTATTATTAATATAAATAAATAATAAATCTTGGTGATCATTTGTGAGCATAGAATTCATCATTGTGTTTTTAAGCATTAACAAACTGACGACTCTAGAGGGAAATTTGTTTCCTATAGATTTAACACTCAAAATGTCTAGTTTTGCAGACTAGGTGAACATTAGATCAAAGAGTTATTTACCAGAATGATTATGCAATAGGGTGGGTGAGGTAGTTTAAGGGAAAAAATGTTCCAGGACATTGGGAATAGCTCATGGAAAGTGTTGCGTATGAGGGGTTATTCATGTATGCATAACATTCAATTGGTCATAGTGAAAGTGTTTATTGTTTAAAGGATAAAAAATTACGGTGTGCTCTTTTTGAATCTCAGGGTGGAGGGAAGAAAGGGAAGACATAAAGTAGGGATGAAAATCCAATTATCTATCTAACAATAGTACCAGAAGCAGAGAGCAATTTTAGTGATTTCTATAAGGGGGACATCATGACAATTGTGTAACTTGATTTGTAAAAAATGATGCATGACATCATGACAGTTGTGTAACTTGATTTCTATCATAATTTCTACAAGGGGTGCAATGCTTACATAATAACAATGTTCTGGAAAAACTTATCTAAAGTTTATTCCTGAAAAGTAAAAGAAATGAATAAAATAAAAAATAAAAAAATGAAACATCCAAAAATGAAAACAAATAGCAAAGCAAAATCAAAATAGTGAAACAAAAAACTCTGATACAAAAGTGACTTTCATGCAACATTTTAACCTTCAATTTGGTTTTGCATAGTCCTTCAAGTGGGAATCGTTGATACTACAGGAACATAATTTATCTTCTAAGTCCTTTAGAAGATAAGAATTTGTGCCTAGGAAAAAAATAATTTTAAAAGGACCCAACCATCATTTTTAAAACTTTGAATGTCTTCCTTTATCAGCATGGGATAAATCCCAAAGCAATACTTTCCCATTAACTTTAAATCTAACATCTTTTTCTATTTTATTGAAATATTTATTTACAGTTTCTTGTCTTCTCTTTATGTTCTCCAAGGAAAACATTCTTTGTTTCTCTAAACCTAAGAGTGCATTTATCCTTTGAGAGACATTAGAAGAATTTATTTCTTTGATCTGTAGTGTCAGTCGTAGAGAAGAAATTTCCAGCTCGGTAGGAAAAATAGTTTCTTGACCATAAACAAGATGAAAAGGAGTGCAACCTATGTGTACCTTGGTAGTAGTGCATGTTGATATTATGGTAGTTTCAGGAGGTATTTACCTCCACATGTAAACCTGACAAGGATAGAATATGCCAGGAAGCAAGAAAAAACCCTAATGAGTTGGCTAATAACCTAGAAGACTTGTCAAATCAAGAAGATAATTTATATTAGGTTATTAGCCTCCAAGAGAAGAAGTTGGCCATAAATAATAATATATACTGAACAAACAAATACCTAGAATAAGAAGTTGGCCCAAGCAGTTAGCTAGAATTAGTATAAACACATGAGGATAGTTCTCATTCTTGTAGGCAGTCTCAGAATTGCAGAGCAGCACTTGTGCACACTGCAGTTGAACAATTTTTGCGTAGTTTTGGAGGAGAGTTGTCGCTGCAGCTAGTAGTTACGCTTGGACTATCTCTTGGCTAGGGTTTGGACTATCTAATCAGCTCTTGTTGATGTGTTATCCTTGGGGAAAGGTGTGCTACTCTTTGATTGGCTATCTAGCCTAGGGTTTTCTTCCAGAGTGATTCTCTATCAAGGTTAAGGTGCTTGGAGGGTGGCTTCAAACTATGGTTGGGTGACAAGGGTATTGTCAATGGTAGAACGAACACATACACTTATATTATAATAGGTTATGGTCCCACACCTCCTTCATTCATCCTAACCATTGGAAGGAAACATAACCAGAAGGATATTAAGCTCGTTGAGGAACTGTCGCCAGGTTTTCTAGCAAGAGTAGTCACCAAAGTACTGCCAGTAGGGCTACTAGCAGGTGTATTTGCAGAAACCCTAATCCTCTCATTAAGGCACCTTAATTTAAGGGATTGACCTAATCTTCAGACAGATCAGTGCACCCTAGCCTAGCGCATCTCCTAGTACTCTCAGCAAGCCAAGAAATCAAGTTTGAGATTGTGGTCAAATATAGGGTTTGACCAAGTCAAAGAAACCATGACTTATTCTATGAAGTCAAAGAACAAGTTATATGGAGCCTCTAACTTCATAGTGTGGAATACAAGGATTGACCTCATCCTTTCCAAGAATAAAATGTTGGATATCGTAAAAGGAAAGATCATGGAAGCATAGTTTGAAGAAGGAAAAGAGAAAGAACCGCAGAACGTTGCAGTTATGGAGAAATTCAGAGATGGTGACATCAATTCCATGAGTATCATAGTGGAATCCATAAAATACCACTTGATACCCTACATCTCCCATATTGACTAATCAAAGAAGATGTACGATGCCCTAACAAATCTCTTCTCGATTAGAATCATTGGACAAGTTATGAGTCTGAAGAATGAGCTCCATGACATGAAAATGAATGATGATGACAACATAACATCATACTTTGTGAGGATATCCCAGTTAAGATATCAACTACAAGCTATTGAAGAGATCACTTTAGATAAGGAATTGGTAAACATAGTACTCAATGGTCTTCCCAAGAGGTGGGATGCATTTTCCTCAAGCATGAACACAAGGAAGGAGTATCCGAAATTTGAAGAACTTTGAACTTGCTATGCTCAAGAAGAATGAAGGATCAGTGCAAATGAGAAACCCCAAAATAAGTATGATGATCAAGCCTTCATAGCAAGATTCAATAATTTCAGGAACAAAACGAAGTTTGGTTCAAGGAGGAAGTCAAATCAAGAGAAAGAAATTTCAGAAGTAAAATGCTTCAATTTTCGAAAGTATGGTCACTAAAAGAATCATTGTCCCAAGCTAAACAAAAGGAAGGAGAAACATGAAGCATCAGTTTCCAAAGAAAAGGATCCTACAAAGAAAACTAAGCAGGACAAAAGAGACTTCTTCTTCTTAAGGTAACAATACTCTTCTTAGTTCTTGTACATATCTTGTTTGCATCGTCTTTGTACATATCTTGTATATCTATCTCCTGGAAGATAATGTGTTCCAAGAAGAACTATTCCAATGGAAGAACAAAAATATAAGGATTGATATCATTAGATAATACATGAAAGAATGAAATACATCAAACAATCATGTGGAAGCTATTACAATATAAGTTGAATCAATCATGAAGAGACCTAGAAGAAAAAAAGACAAAAAGGAGTCAACAATCAAGAGGAAATTGGAGAAAGACTTATGATGTTTTGTAGTAGACAACAAGACGGAAGCATGGACTCAACTAGATAGAAAAAGCCACTTATATATTGCAGAAGACAATAAAGATGCAGATGGAAGCATTGACTCTGTTAGATGGAGGGAGCCAATTATATGCACTCTTGCATGAAGAAAGGATTAGGAGGGAGCTAATCCTATGATCCATTGAATATGATGAAGTATATATCCATGGTAGTAACCATGAAAGATAGTATGTGTTTAGTTCAACCGCGGAAGAAGACTTCTTTGAAGAGAAGCCTTAAAGTATCCCTGGTTGTCCATCCAGATCTGTGATCCTATGATAAAAGAAAGAAGTGGAATATTTAGGGCATGGAATATATAAGAAAATCCATGGACCCAAAATCTAAAGAAAAACATGAGGAAGAACATGAAGATTCCAAGAAATAAGAGAAGCATGGACAACTAATCATTGTATAGAGAATCACAAGACTACCAACCTAATGTGAAATCAATCAAGAATAACTAAAATTTGTGATGAAGAATAGTATATGGAAGACTTATGAATGAAAGCATCGCGTGATCTAGAATTATAGGTTCTCCTAGATGGAGGGAGAAGACTATGATGATTTCTCGTTCTGGTAAACCAAACATACCTTTACATGAGTCATTATGTCATCCATAGGTTGGAGTGCCACATCAAGATGAATGTAAAGACTTTTCTCTAGAGCAATTGAATAAAGAGCATATGAAGAGAAACCTCAAAGACGCTGAGGCATACCGAAAAGAGACCCTTGTATACAAATGGAATAAGAGAACTTGGTGAAGAACCTCCAATGCACAACATAAGCATGGTGAAGATTCTCTATAACAGAGATATTGTATCAAGATGATTACTCAGTAGATCAAATCTCATGATGATAGAATAAGTGCCACCTGGATATGTTCTAGTGTTCCAACAATGATATAATTTATTGATCATAGCTACATGAAGCCTTCAAAGAAGACTAGTACTCCATAACAAAGTACATTCAAAATCAAGCATTACATTATCTATGATGAATTTCATAAAGGAGAAAGAGGTTCTCCATTACATATCTCCACAGATGAGAAGATAAACATACATCCTGGTAAAGCTTCTATCCAAGATGAGAGAGTTTGTGTACTAAAGTTGGAGCTCATGGAGACAACTTCCCTATTGAAAAAGGAAGAGATGACTCCCAGGTTAGGAGGGAGCACTGATATGTATTGATTTATGGTCAGTCATTTTTCAGTTTGAAAAATGGTCCAGGATGAGCAGTTTCCTTTCTAGTTCGGAAAGTGGATTGAGATTTTTTACAGACAACAATTTCCCATTGTGGTTAAAATAGGAAATAGTCCAGATTGTTGATGTATCATAGACAATGACTTCCCATTATGGTTAACATGGGGATTGGTCTAGGGAAGTCTCTCTTCTTGAGGGTTACTCAAGAAGACTGGCTCGCCTCGCTGGACAATGATTTCTCATTGTGGTTAATAGGAGGAATGGTCCGTTTTGGAAGTTGATACAGGATAGTATTTTCCTCTTGTGGTTAACAGAGGAAATGGTCTGAATAGTCATTCCTTAGGGTTTATACATTCTCTTGAGGGTGCAATTTGATTAGTGTAGGAGGAATGGCCCAGGGTGGGTAATGCTCTAGGCTCAACAATCAAGGACATGCATTCCTTAGGGTTTATATATTCTCTCCAGTGTGCACTTTGATTAGTGTAGGAAGAATGTCGTAGGGTGGGCAATGGTCTAAGCTCAGAAATTAGGATAGTTATTCTTCCTTTCTTGAGAAGAATAGTCTAGACAACTCATCATTGATGTTTTACCTTTTGAGGGTAGATATTCTTTTAGATCTCACAAATGTCAGTGAAAGATTGGCCCAGATGATTTATTTTATATCATAACATTGTTTCTATGCAGGTTGATATCAGATGATTGTTATTAAGACTATATGATAGTAGATGTGCTCCATTGTTCATGACTACACGTTACAGATCAAGTACTTGTTTGCTACTTGGTGTGGTAGTGTACCACTGGATTGTAGTTATGTACTACTATGGATAGACACAATTGTGTTCTATTTCTTTTCTGATTACCTTGAATACTGTCAACAATTTGGTAAATAATTATCATCCAGATGAATGATGAATAGATATTTTCCAAACAAAAAATGGTTCAAAACATTTACTCTTCTAGATTAGAAAAATGGCTCTTGTATCACTTTGTGGAGTGAGAATCATGTCTGATTACTCAGATAAAGTATGGTTTTTAGAGATGATGCAGTTGATGATGATTATGGTGCTCATGATCTAGTCATGATCTAGTCTATATAACAATGTCAATGCTATCGAGTGAATGGTATGTTTTGTGCTCAAGACCATTACCTGTAATACCTCCCTAGTTAGGAGGGAGTGTTGATATTATGGTAGTTGTGGGAGGTATTTAAATCCACGTGTAAACCTGACAAGGATAGAATACTCTGGGAAGCAAGAATAAACCCTAATGAGTTGGCTAATAACCCTAGAAGACTTGTCGACTCAAGAAGATAATTTATATTAGGTTATTAGCCTCCAAGAAAAGAAGTCGACAAGAAATAATAATGTATATTGAACAGATAGATAGATAAAATGAGAAGTCATCCCAGGCAGTTAGCCAGAATTACTATAAATATAGGAGGCCATTTCTCATTCTAGCAGGTAGTCTCAGAATTTCACAACAGCACTTGTGTGCACTGCAGTTGCCCAGTTTCTGCCAGTTTTGGAGGAGAGTTGTCGTTGCAGCTGTTGCCACTAGTAGTTATGCTTGGAATATCTCTTGGCTAGGTTTTTGACTATCTGATCAGCTCTTGTTTATGCACTATCCTTGGGGAAAGGTGCGCTACCCTTTGATTGGATATCTAGCCTAGGGTTTGCTTCCAAAGTGATTCTCTATCAAGGTTAAGGTGCTCGGAGGGTAGCTTCGGCCTATGGTTGGGTGACAAGGGTATTGTCAATGGTAAAATGAGCACATCCACTTATATTATAACAGTGTGATCTTCCCATAGGGTGTAAGTGAGGAGGGTGTGCCATTGACGAGGCTTATCTTCAATGAGCCTCTTGATGATCCTAACCAATTTTTTTTAGTATACTTGGCTTGCCCATTTCTTTGAGGGTAATAAGAGGATAAGGTAAAATGTTTGACACCCAACTTAGCTAGAAACTGATTCATCTTAGCTGAAATGAAAGTGGGCCCATTGTCTGTAATAATTTCTAAAGGAATGCCAAATATGGAGAAAAAATTAGTTTCAAGGAAAGAAATAACCTATTAATCCTGTGACTGTTCAAGTGGGATAATTTTAGTTCACTTTGTGAAACAATATGTGGTTGTTAAGATAAAAACCTATCGTATTGAATATGGAGGATTAATAGGACTGATAAAGTACATAACCCATTTTGAAAAACGAAAATCAGGGAGGACAGGTTGCAGAGGAATGGAAGAAAGACATTCTTTCCCATTGAATTTTTGGCACTTGTTACAAGATCTTGAAAATTTATAAGAATCTCAAAAAATTGAGGTCCAGTAATACCCTTTTTTGATGATTTAAAAGCATAAGTTTTTGCAGAAAAGTGGCCACCCACATGAATAATAGAATCTGAAGATCCATGGATTTCTTGTAATAGCTTTTGTGCTTCCTCATTATTCACACATTGAAGTAATATACCATCGACATATCTCATGAATAAGAAGTCTCCTAAAGTAACATATCTGGAAGATTCAAGACGAAGCCTTCTCCTTTGATGAGTATCTAAGCTATTTGGAAATTTTTGATTTTGCAAGTAATACACCAGATTTGTATACCAGGGATGTTCAACTATTCGAAGTGTTTGATTATCAATGTAAAATAGTGTTGAAAGAGGATTATATTGTTCATCAATTTCTTCACTCGCTTCATCATGTTGAGGCAAGTGAAGGGATAAGTCTCATCCCTTAATTGTTAAATCATGCTCCTTGATCATGGCAAGCCAATGTGAAAGATTCCCTAAAAGATAAGTTTGTGAAAGAAAAAACTTGATAGTAGGAAAAGGGACTTTTACCAGTGTGTTCTTTCCTAGGATAAAGTGGCGAAATTTCTCCATATCTTTAACAAGAAAGAAATATTTTTTTTCGATATAAGAATATTTGAATTCATCATCTGATAATCTTTTACTCATATAAGTTATTGGTTTTTCGTTATTCTAGTCATCATATTGTATGAGAATAACATAAACTTCTTCCTCCATCGAATTAGTGTATATAATAAAATGTTTCCCAAAGTCTGACTTCACCAAAACCGGTGCGGAACTAATTGCCTTCTTAATATTTACGAAATCATTCTTGACATCTTTGGTCCAAGAAAAGGATCCATCTTGCTTGAGAATATTGTGAATTGGTTTCACCATTACTAAGAAATCAAGAATAAATCTACAAACAAATTTGATGATGCCCTTAAAGCCTTGAACCTCCTTTTTGGAAGTGGTTCCAGGAAGGTTCAAAATTGCGGTGATCCTTTCAAGATCTATGCTTATTCCTAAATTGGAAACAATATGTCCAAGGAGCTTTCCCTTGGTAACATCGAAGATATACTTAGAATGATTTAAATAAATGTAGAACTTTCTACATCGCATGAGAACTTTTCTAAGATGACCAAAATGATACAATTGGTTCTTTGGATATACATTCAAGTCATCAAGATAAACCTAAATAATCCTACCGATCAAATAATCAAAAGCTATCTGCATAGCTCTTTGGAAAGGGGAACCTATATTAGATAAGCAAAAAGTCATGCATTCATAAGCAAATGTGTCCCAACGTGTAGTGATATTGGTTTTGTATTTGTCATTCCTTTTTACCTTGATCTTATTATAACTGAAAAAACCATCAAGTGAGGACATCATTTGTGACCCTGCAACTTGTTGCAAAATCATTTCCATATTAGGGAGAGAAAAATGATCTTTTACAATCTCTCTATTCAATGCACGAAAATAAATGCACAATCGAATCTGACTAGTTGTCTTCCGAATAGGAACCAAAATGGAAACCCACTCAAAATACTTAACAAGAAAAATTATCCCAGCTTTCAAGACTCTTTCCAACTCCTTCCTAATAGTATCTTCAAGTGCGGGGTTAATGGGTCTTTGTTTTTTCCTAACCGGATGTATACCTTCCTTTATAGGAATGGCATGTTCTATAAGAGTAGGATCAAAGCCATGAATATCCTCATACTACCAAGAAAAAACATCTTTAAATTTATGAAGCAACCCAGTGAATTTCATCTTTTCTTCATCAGTACATTGGGCACCTATTTTAACTTTCTTTGGGGAATTGGGTGTTCCAATGTTCAAGGAAATGGTTTCACCAACTTTCCTTTTTTACTCCTCTTATTTATTCATTTATTTGTTTCCTACATCACTTGATGAAAATGAACTTTCTAGAGAAGTCAAGCCCTTCAAAATTTTGTTGTTTTCCATGGATGTAATCTCCTTGGGCTTATATGGTTCATTTTGTATGAAATCACAAATGCCTTCATCACTAGGAAATACCTGCCATGACTCTAAATTTCTAGGAATATGAGGACGATATAAATATTGAAAAGTACAATCAGGTCTTTGTGGAAGAATTTGTCGAGTAGGAGATGTTGCAAAAATAACTAACATGTCATCCATTGAATTAAGCTCCCTTTTAACATGAGTGATGTTAAATGATAATAAGTTTGAGATAAACATCCAAACATCTTCAGTGTAGTGTTTCATCAACTTATTTCTAGGAGAATATATTTTACGTACAAGTTTCACAAAAAGTTTAGAGTCCCAAAAAATTGTAAGGTGTCCACAACCTAAATTATAGGCATTTTCAATGCCTAGAAAAAATGCTTCAAATTCGATGACATTGTTCGTGCAACCAAATTCTAACCTATATTAAAAGTTGTTAATTTTTCCTACATGTGAGTATGAGATAATTCCTACTCCATTACCTTCATTAGAGCATGAACCATCAAAGTGCATGTGCCACATACCATATTCCAGATCAATTTATTCCCTCGTAGTGTCATCCTCAAACACAAAGATGGAGTACACTCCTAAGTCCTCTTTGACATAGTTTACATTAGGATGTGGAATACTTTATATGTATGGTGAGATTATTCCTTACCTTGGGACTATGATATTATTTCCATTCCAAGGAATAGATAAGTGTGTCCCATCCAGTGAAATATATCCACCTGTCAAGGATTTCCATTCTCTTTATAAGATTATAGAATAGTTACCTATTGGAATGTCAATTAGCTAGATGTTAAGGGTTGTCCTTATTTCAATATGTGTGCACAAAACCAAATTCAATTCTTTATTTCAACTATGGTAAATTGTTGTAGACTATTATATGAGAACATGTTTCTATAATTTTCATTGGTACAAGATAATCCTAACTCTTCCATAATAATTTTTGACATTAGGCTTGCCCCTGAATTGTCATCAATTAGGCAAAAATGGTCTATTTTATCCATAATTTTTACAGAAATGAAAAATGGAGGGTTTTTTTATAGGGTGTCTAAAATTATTTACCTGATCTTTCTTTACAATATAATCCTCTTCTTTTTCCTCTTCAGAGAGATTGTTTATGGTGGAAGCTTTTCCTTCCATGAAATTTTTTAGATGCTTTTGTTGTTCAGGGATGACAACCATGTCCAAAAGAGTAGCATCGACCTTGATATTATACAATTGGTTGATAATGTTATATTTGGAAGAGGGAATGTGGCAGGGAATTCCTTGACTGTCCGGAATTTTACTATCTTGTTCAATAACATCTTATGAAGATGTTATTGGGCTAGAAGTGGTATGAGGGGGATCATATTTTCCTTTAGAAGCATAATATTTATTCCTAGTGCTTATGATCATGACATCTTCTGGTTCTTCCCAATCAAGAACAAAAATGGTGGTTTCATGCCTTTTTCCAAAGATTTTATCTCTGACACTCTTCTTTACCTCACAAGTAATTTCCTCATGATTTTCTTCAAAAATGTTACACCAACTACGAGGTATGAGGGCTTTTGGATGAAAGTTGTTTTCATTGGTATTCCTAAAAGATGAAGAAGAAGAAGATGATGCCCCAGAAGTAAGTGAAGGGACATTTCCCTTTCTCTCATATTCTATCATCCAATTATACATAACCCGTACAAGTTGTAGGAGGGTAGACATGTATGTTTGTTTAATCAATTCACCCTTGGGAAGACCTATTCTTTCTAACTATTCTTCATACTCTAGATAAGTATGAAGAGTGGAACCAATATTTTAAATATATTTTTATTCAAGCCTATCCTGATAAAGAGAAGGTAGAGAATTATAGTAATGCATAAAAGAAGCTTGGTTCTGTGGGTGAATAAGTTCAAGAATTTGATTATACAACTTGGTGAAACAAAGGCTGAAATACTTAGTAATCTCACCGTTCATGTACATGATTTTATTGTATTCCCGTAATTGTTTAGCTAGGATCTTAGACCTCCCATAAGCGGATTTGAACCAGTAAACTAACTCTTCCCAAGTGGAAATAATCTTGGGAGGGAGATCAAAGAAATATGCCATTTCTTTCCCTTCGATGTATTTGACAAACAATCACATGCAAGTATTATTGTCATTAGCTCCTATATTGTGATAGGAATTAGAGAATTCCACCAAGTGTTCATTTGTAGTGACTGTTTTATTTCCTAAAAGCCTAGGAAGATGCTATTTAAAATTTGGTAGTGGATGAGTAGCAGGTTCTAGGTTCAAGGGGGAGGATACATGCCACGGGGTAGTAGTAGTATCTTCCTAAAATTAAAAAAATCCACACCTCTTTATGACCTTGGCAGGGTTAGTAGTTGATTGTACATGAATTTGATGGCTGTACAAACTACCAATCACTGATGAAGTCGAAGTTTAAGACGATGAAGCACCTCCAGTGCCACCGAAGCCACCTACAGATGCCATTTTGTAAATGATGGGTAAGGGTGAGAAAGATGAACTAGCCAAATTAGAAAAATGTATCCTTAGAGTACCTTGTTGGGTTGACAAAATAACATTCCTTCTTCCTATTTCAGCAATAGGAGTGAGTTCAGGAGACTATCCTCTTCTTCTCCCAGAGATGCGAGGATTTAAGGAAATGAAAAAGAAGATGAAAAATTTACGAAAAATAAATCTACAACTGATACCTAGGATGCCTTTTTCTGGCCTCCCAACATTCTTGAACTTTTATGTCTTGTTCAATTACGTCCCACGAGCATTCAAGCTCAACCTGGATATCAGTGGTTTCTAAGATAGTATTAAATAAATTTAAGGCAATGCTAGTTTCATCTTTAAGATCATCCTCAATATTGGGCTTCCTTGTAACAGGTACTCTCATGAGGAAAAGAAAACAGTCAAAGAATAAAAAACAAAAGAAAAAATATTCAGTGATAATTATGAATACAATCAACGATAGAGATATGAAAAATCTCCCTAGTATGGTTGCCAAATACATGTTAAGGAAAAGATATGAAGTACCTTACTCAATCATTTTTGAATCTTTCATGGCTAGGACAAGATAGTCAGGAATGTCACCGTTTTATAGACTCAAAATATTATCACAATCCACGAGTATTAATTACTAGGATTTAGGTTGATTTATTAATGAAAAGAATGTTGCAATATAAAATAAAATTCATAATTGTTTTTGTAGTATACACATATTTTATGATAAAGGAAACGTGGATATAAAAAGGAAAAAATTAACCAAGTCATAAATACACATATATGACACATAATAGCAATCTGATCTTATTTCATTTTGACATATCAAAAGTGATTTCTCCTTACAAAACCCCTACGAGGGAATGAAGCAAAGTCTGATTTAGATATCATCGATGAACACCATACAAAAAGACTCCAACAATCTAGTAAAACTGAAATTTATAATATGAATTATCTTGCCACAAACTGTTTCCATTTTGACTCTACAAGATATCCTTTATTACATATATTTTTTGGATTAACTGTGTAGAGTAATTCATTAATCTACAATGAATATCCATGAGTATTAGTCGCAACTGACCAATAATTCTCATTATTGAATAGTCCACTTAGCACTCATTGCATCAAGTGATTGTCACAGGGGTGAAGAAGTGGGATTGAAACCAATGAAATTAATCACATAGTGTCAATCATTAATTTTGGGGCTTGCACATGGCAACTAGGACTTCCTGGGTGGTCACCCATCGTAAGACGCCTCTGGCTCAAGCACGCTTAACTGTGGATTTTTCCCCAAAGTTAAGGGCACTTGAGCTAGAGGCATCTTGGGGTGGGTGACCACCCGAGAAGTCTTGGTTATCGGGTTCAATCCCCAAAAGTGATGATTGACGCTATGCGATTAATTTCGTTGGTTTCAATCCAACTTCTTCACCCCTGTAAGAATCATTCAATGTAATGAGTGCTAAGTGCACAATTAAATCATGAGAATTATTGGTCAGCTGCGACTAATACTCATGGATATGCATCATAGATTAATGACTTACTCTATGCAGTTAATCCCAAAAATGATATCTAATATGTTGCACTACGGAAGCACCTCTATGCTTAAGATATCCTTTATCACCCATGGAACGTAATCCACAAACATACAAGAATACATAGACTATCAAGGATGGATCAACACCTCTAAAACAAGCGTCTGAGAATTTTGGTTCAGTCTTGAACATTACTATCTACAATAAGACCATGTTGTCAAAAAGAGAATTAGGCTTTGAATAAACTCATAAATGAATGAAAATTGAAACTATCTCATGCAGCCAAAGAGAAAACATTAGTCTTTCTTTCTCCTTCTATTCTTCACTTGTCTCTTCTTCTCATTCATATTTTATTCTTTCCAAATAAGTTGAAGTAGTTAAACTACTTTTGTTAGATAATTTGATTTAACATAACTAATTAGTTTAGGAGAAATAAATAATACGAATATAGTTAAAGGTATTTAATAATAATAACTAGATAGGTGGGACCCCTTGTGACTCTCATCATTTCCCTCTTTGAAATCATAAAATATAACACAAAAAGGATACTCATTTTGGCTATATGCCACCCTTGTAGCTCCCTTAAATATCTTTCAAATATTTAAATATCAGAATAATTTATATCATATCCAAAAATATATATATGAATATCCACATCATCCACATTATCCACAAAATACCAAAACAAACCTTGATGTCCAATAATACTGAAAACCACTAAGCACTGTCTTCATCAACTGAAATCATAAAAACACAATCTAAAAACCATATTTTCCACTTTATGAGGAAATTTTTCTTTCCTCGTTGTTACTTCCCTTAGATTTCTCAGAAGTACCCCGTGGTTGATTAGACACTTGAGGATGTGTCTCATTGATCACATGGGAATAGCCATCCTTCAAATGCATCCAGGAAGGGACATATTTCAAGGAATCACCAGAGGGAGAAGAAGGGGAGGCAACTACATTTCCTTTATCTTGCACATATTGGGGAGTATCAGTTTCTAGTCTCTTACTAGCATGTGAATATTGAATTGGAGAAACAACATGGGCATTATAGACATTGGGATTGACAGGTGGTGGAAAAGGAAATGACATAGTGGGACAACCATGATGGTGAGAGGCTGGCGGGTTGACGATCTCTTTCCATCCATCATTTGTGGGGAATTCCATCTACAAGGACACATGTGGAGGAAGAGGAATGTCGGGTATGTTCTGAAGAAGTTGGATAGGAGGTAGTTTTGGTTGATGGTGCACTATTCCATGACCAATCTAATTAAAGAACCTATATTGGAACAGTTGGTTCAATTATTGAGGATCAATGTCAAAAATGATAGAAAGTCTAGACCTTCTATGGCCTCGGTTCCAATTTCCCCAGCCTCTGTTATTTCTTCCATTGATGCCCCTACTAAAAAATCTCACCCTATAGCAGTAGCTCATTAGTAATGAAGCTCTTAATCAACCATACATGACACTCTGCTTACATGAATAAAAAATTGGCTTAAAAATTGACACGAGATACATGCAAATTCATCCATAACAAACCATTCATTAATTTCCAAGTGAACAGGGGGTTATAGGGTTCATGGAAAATATGTAGGGAGTGTAATTAGAAAAAAGTGGTATAATGTTAGGGTATTAGTACTTGAATATTGTTCAACAATTAATCAAACAATTTACTGTGTAATAAAATATCAAAATAATAGTCACCAACCCTTGTTGTGTTATCCCTTTGTCACTTTTACACAAACTTTTCCTTTTAAATTTATTTCATAGAATAGGGATGCAATAAGTGAAATCGAGATTATGAAGGGAATTTAATTAGAGAAAACTGATAGAATTACAAGGAATCAATATGGATAATGTTCAATTGAAAATAACTCAAAACATATTTTTTTCCAGACCTTCAAAGTTTTAATTGTTAGAAAGTAATAGATGTGCTCGTTTAACCATAGACAACATAACAATATTGTCACCCAACCATAGGCCAATATAAAGTTTGATCCCAAACTAGGAATACAGATTGCAATAGCTATCAGCTGCAGCTACTCCCCAGACTTGCACACTTGCCCAGTTTCTGCACTGCACACTTCTTCCCAACTGAAATTTCAAACTTTGTACAAAATGAGGTCTAGATACTTGTATTTCTATTTTTTTCCTGAGCTGTCTAGACTGACTTCACATTCTAGAGGCTAAATACTTAATATTAAATATTTTCTTAAGCTGACTTGTCTTCTAGGGTTTCTTCTTACTTCCAGAAATATTCTATTCTCATCAAGGTTACACGTGGAGATAAACACCTCCTGCGGCTACCATAATATAAACACTCCCTCCTAGCTAGGGAGGTATTGAAGGCAATACAAAAACATACCATTCAACCAGCACGATCATCATAGTTGTACAGGCTATGTCATGATTAGATCACGAGAACCATTATCACTATCATCTGATAGCATAAATTGCATCATCTCTAGAAGACATACTCCATTTGATTAATCAGGCATGACGTTGAATAAGTCAGTCATTCCACAGAGTGATACAAGGACCATTCTTCTAATCTGGACATACTTCCTAGAAGAATGATTGTCTCAACAGAGATAAAAGCTATGCTATTGACTACAGAGACCATTCCTATAATAATTTCAATATAGGATTATTTTCTAATCAAGTCATAGAAATTTGTCTCAACCTATATGCCTTAGAAAATATCAACACAATTGATAGTCTACATGGTAATTAAAATAATGTCATTCAATAGAACACAATTGTGTCTATCCATAGTAGTACACAACTACATTCCAATGGTATACTACAACACCAAGTAGCACATAGCTACTTAATCTGTGACAGATGGTCACAACCAGTGGAACACATCCACCACATTAACATACATCTATTGTCCAGAGACATACAGTCTCCATAGCAATCATATCATTTGATATCAACTTGCATAGGAAAACAATATGATGATATAAACAGAGTCATATAGGCCATTTTTCCACTCAAATCTATGAGATATGGAAGAGAATCTTCCCTTAGAAGGTAAAACATCAGTCATGAGCTAGTGGATTGTTCTTCTCAAACCTAGAAGAATAACTATCCTAATTTCTGACCCTGGACCATTCATCTATCTAGGCCATTCCTCTGACACTAAACAAAGTGAAACCTAGAGAGAATGAGTCTTCCCTAGAGAGTGCATGTCCCTAATTGTTGAACCTAGACCATTCACCTGTCTGGGCCATTCCTTTGACACTAAGAAAAGTGAAACCTAGAGAGAATGAATCTTCCCTAGGGAATGACTGTACGAACCATTTTCTAAGGAAATGATTATCCTGCACCAACCTCCAAAATTGACCATTCTTTGAATCTGCTCAGAACTCTGAGCTTCGAAAGAATGGCTATCCAACGAGGCAGAATAGTCTTTTTGACCACCACTGAGAGTCACTACCAAGAAGAGATATTGTCCTAGACCATTCCCCGATACTAGCCACAAGGGTAATTTTTTTTTATGCTACATCAGCGATCCATCAAACCATTTTCATTATGAAAATGACCACCTGATTTGGCCCATTTTCCAAACTAGAAAATGCATGTCCGTCATAAATCTCAAACCACTTTTCGAACTGGAAAGGAACTTCTCATCCTGGACCATTTTTTAAACTTGAAAAATGACTTTCCATAAATCAATAGCACATCAGTTCTCCCTCCCAACCTGGGAGTCAGCTCTTCCCTTTTAATAAGGAAGTTGTCTCCATGAGCTTCAACTTGTTTCTTTAGTATGCAAACTCTTTCATCCTGAACAAAGGATTTACCAAAATGCCTGCTATCTGCTCATTTGTGGAGATAAATATTGGAGAATCACTTCTCTTTTCTGGACTTCATCATAGAGAATGTAATTCTCAATTTCAATGTACTTCAGTCTTTCTGGAACATTGGTTTTCTCTGAAGGTTTCATATAGCTCCGATCATTATAATATATCATAGGTGGATTCAACTCTTTTTTTTCCTTTTATATCATAACATTGTGGCAAGGCTCAAACTGGAACATATCCAAGTGGTACTTCTTTTCTCATCATGAGAGTTTGTCATGGATTAGAAATGTTAATGTTTATGCCATTATTATAGTTCTTTGTATTTCATAAGATAAGAGCATAATAAGAACAATATCACTGAGAAATACACATCCATAATAGACACAACATTTATCCTGGGAAACCCTCTAGGGGAAGAAAACCCAACAAAACTTCCTTATCATAAATAGCTTATCAAATGTTCAAGAGATAACTCAACCAATATAGAAAATCCTCCTCCAAGAGATGTGCCACCCTTCTTCTCCTCTCACCAACTTGAAAATGCAACTTGCCTCATAAGAGAATGAACAAGTGAAGTGTGTGATAGAAGTGAGGCGCTAGCCTGTTATTTATAGCAACTTGGCATGTGTGAAGAGTCACCATCTGGCAGGGCCGACCTCTCATACTGGGTGGGTAAATCCACCTTTAATTAAATCTGGCCCTTTCATTATAACTGTTGGGGCCGACTTCTTATTCTTCACATCATAATTTTCCGATGACCAATCCGCAAAAGGGGATTTGGTCCTTATACAATTACCGACTTGATTAATCCTCAATGGGGATTAATCTAATAATAAAAATAATAATAATGACATGATTAATCCACAATGGGGATTTAATCCAATAACAAAAATAATAAGAATGCTCTTCGCAGTTACATTATTTCAACACTCCCCCTTAACAAGAAGGGTATTCTTATCAGTCTTCATCAGCATCAGGTGAGAGAGGTCTGCATCATCGGTGGCATCTCGAGGATAGTATCGTCAATATCATCTTGAACAATTGTCTAGCACATTTACGAGTCATCGAAAGTTTTCTTCATCAACAACATCATCATTCTCAAAAGAATGCTATCATCATCTG
>ML800088.1:294969-361269 GCA_009831015.1 Picea engelmannii
GTTCCAGCATTCGTGTTCCAGCAGTCGTGTTCCAGCAGTCGTGTTCCAGCAGTCGTGTTCCAGCAGTCCTGTTCCAGCAGTCGTGTTTCAGCAGTCGTGTTCCAGCAGTCGTGTTCCAGCAGTCGTGTTTCAGCATCTTCGTTTCAGCATATGTGATTCAGCATTTGTGTTTCAGCATCTACGTTTCAGCATCTGTGATTCATCATTTGTGTTTCAGCATCTACGTTTCAGCATCTGTGATTTAGCATTTGTGTTTCAGCATCTACGTTTCAGCTTCTGTTCTCCATAAACAATCGATTGCCATCAATGACAACCTTGATCATCTGCATCATCTCTGCTGTAGCCATATTTCCAACAGGATCTTTTCAAAGAGTTCTGCGATGTTTTTGCCTGGTCTTATGAGGAAATTCCAGGTATCGATCCAAAAATAGTTGAACATGAAATCACAACATATCCTGATGCCAAGCCTGTTCGACAAAAACTTCATCAAGTTAATCCTAAGAAAGCAGCAACCATTAAGCTTGAGGTTGAGAAATTTCTCAAGGCAGGTTTCATTTATCCTATTCATTTGACTCAATGGGTGTCAAACCCCGTTCCGGTCGATAAAAAACAAGGCATGATTCATGTATGTACCAAATTCTGTGATTTGAACAAGGCATGTACAAAAGATAATTTTCCAACCCCATTCATTGACCAGATCATTGATGAATGTGTCGATTGTGAAGCCTTTTCATTCATGGATGGTTTTTCGGGATATAATCAAATCCAAATCAAACCAGAAGACCAACACAAAACGACATTTATTTATCTATGGGATACATTCGCCTATCGTAAGATGCCTTTTGGCCTTAAGAATGCTGGAGCCACTTTCCAGCGGGCCATGTCTTTTGTGTTTCATGACCTCAAGCATATAGTCGAGGCCTATTTGGATGATTTAGCATCACGCTCTCACAAGTGAAAGGATCATCCTACACACCTCAGACTAATCTTTGAACGCTGTCGCTACTTCAGGATTCGCTTGAATCCCAACAAGTGAAACTTTTGCATCACATCAGGACGTTTGTTAGGTTTCATCGTATCAACAATAGGGATCATGGTGGATCCTCTTAAGGTGGAGGCAATAACCCAGTTGCCTCCCCCACACACAATCTTACAACTTCAAAGTCTTCAAGGCAAGGTGAAATTCTTACGACACTTTATCGCCAACTATGTTGAAATCACCAAGGGATTTATGTGTTTACTTAAGAAAGATGTTCCCTTTTTCTGGGATTAAGCCGCTCAATGCTCTTTCGACACATTAAAATATGCCCTCACCACCACACCTCTACTACGGCCACCTAATTATAATAAAGACTTCTTATTATATATGGCTGCCGCAGAGTCAACCATAGGCATGGTTTTAGTTCAGGAAGATGATTCATTTTCAGAATATGTGATCTATTACCTGAGCTGAGGCCTCGTAGGACCAGAACTTAATTATACCCATCTCAAAAAACTTGCATTGGCAGCAGTTCATGCTGTTCAGTGGTTCCATCACTATGTTTTGTTTTGTAAGACCACCGTCGTCGATGTCGTAAATCCATTCCAGTACATGTTGACATGATGAGTTATCGGCAGAAAAATCAGTAGATGGATGGTTATCCTCCAGGAATTTGACTTAGACTTCATTTCAGCAAAGTCCAAGAAATTATTGGTCTTCACAGAACTTATTTCGGAGCTTCTAGTTGATTCAGGTGACGTTGTGCCTGAGGAATCGCCTATCCAGGGGGATATGCTTTTGATTGAATCTTCAGACCCCTGGTATGGAGATACACTGATCTATCTCCAGACTTTGAAGTTCCCCACCTCTTCTTCTCGTGACGAGCGTCGGCGAATGTGCCATCAGGCTAAGAATTATCTCATATTCGATGATACATTGTATCATAGAGGTGTAGACTGCATCTTGCGTCGATGTCTCACTCATGAGGAGGCCATCATAGTGCTCAATGATTGTCATACAGGAGCTTTTGGCAGTCACTTATCTGGGTTGGCAACATCCCAAAATATTTTACGAGCAGGTTACTTCTAGCCCAGACTTATCAAAGA
The DNA here is from genome assembly GCA_009831015.1 of Picea engelmannii. NCBI lineage: Eukaryota > Viridiplantae > Streptophyta > Pinopsida > Pinales > Pinaceae > Picea > Picea engelmannii. The sequence goes on from ML800088.1 coordinate 297,055, forward strand.
TTGTATGGAGTCGGTCAAGAAGTGCCATCCATGCCAAATCTTCTATCGGAAGATGAGGGCACATCCAACTCCCATGTTTCCTGTCATCACAATTGGTCCCTTCACTAAGTGGGGGATTGATTACACTACATGCAACCCCCCTTCAGCAAGGGGGCATCGCTATATCACCATACCTATCGACTACTTCACAAAGTGGGTCGAAGCTATGCCAACGTTTAAATATGATGGAGAGACTGCATCTCTCTTCTTATTCAACCAGATTATAGCACGGTTTAGCGTCCCAAGAGAGATTTTCACTGACCATGGAAGTCACTTTTAGAACCAAATGATGTCTGAATTAACATCAAATCTTGGGTTACGGTAGGAACATTCATCACCTTACTACCCCCAAGCCAATGGGCAGGTGGAAGTTGTCAACAAAACTCTTAAGACTATTCTACAACTAACTATCAACTTAGCCAAGTCAAATTGGCATTTGATGTTATAATTTTCATTATGGGCTTAACGAACATCTGTTAAGACTACAATCGGTTTCTCACCTTTCCAACTCGTTTATGGGCTGGAGGCAGTCTTGCCCATCAAATGTCAAATCCCATTTCTGAAATTGGCAGTACAGTTATTGCCAGACACTTCTCCACTTGAAGAGCGGTTAGTACACCTTGAGCAACTTGATGAGCAGCATCACGATGCGGCCCTAGCCAACGAGGTTCATAAACATAAGGTCAAGTGTCAATATGATAGGTCCATTCGTCCTCGGATTTTTTCTGAGGGTGACCTTGTCCTGGTCTATGACCAAGATAAGGACCCCCTGGGGGAAGGAAATTTTAAACCCATGTGGTTCAGACCCTTCATTATCAAATACGTATTAAAAAAGGGCTCTTATCATTTGTTCGATTTTGAAGGGAATGCTTTGGCAGAGCCTAGAAATGGGCTCTACCTCAAGAAGTATTACTCATAGAAAGGTCACTGTGGGTAACTTTTTGTAACATATGTATAGTCTTTGTACTATTAATTTTTATATTTCTTTTAAAAACATGTTATAGACGTGTCATTGATGTTATCTTTCATCAATATGGAATATGTCAAGTGAGTCCGAAGTGTTCGTTGGGTATGCAGACAGTGCTAGTCGACACACGCAGAGGCTTGCCTCCGCAGCTTGGGTAATCGTTACACCATAGGGTCAGTTGTTATCTTCCGGAGGTATATGCTTAGGTGACACCACAAATAATGTTGCTGAGTATAGTGAAATTATTGAGTTACTTCATGAAGCTTTGTCATTGGGTATCTCTCGTCTCTGGGTCTATCTAGATGCTCAATTGGTTGTGTCGCAGCTAAACAGAATATACCGAGTTCATGACCCAACTTTACACTGACGATTCCTTAGGGTATGTCTCTTGGAATGAAACTTTTATTATATTACATATTTTCATGTTCCTAGGAGTTTAAATCAAATCACAGATACTCTAGCTAATCACATTTTAGATTGGCATCTTGCCCACATATAAAAAGATCATGGACATAAATATGTAAATACATTTTTTGCACACATAATCCATAAGACACAAAAAAGAGATAAAAACCATATATAAACATCATAAAATCCTTAGAGTACATAGATGGAAGCAAGTGCCTCAAAAGTGGGAACAATAACGAGTCACCGGGCTTATGCCCTCAAAAAATATATACATATCAGTGCTCGTGGCACATAAAAATTCTAAAAGTATGTTTAGGGCCTATGGGCCCTGTTATAATCATGTACAGCTTGGGATAAATGCCTAAATAATCGGACCCATGTTCGAGGTGCCCCCACAACATGAGTCTACATGGACGGCGGCAGGTCCTCTATCTCCGCCATCGGGACTGTGCGAGTGAGCGCAGTGAAGTTCCGCTCAATTCACCTCAGGACCCTCTCGGCCTCTCCTGCAGGGAGGTTCCCTGCTACTACTGCTCCTCCAGTGGCGGAAGCTGTGGATTTTGGTCATGGGAGACACCTGTTTCATGCATAATCGGCAGGTCGCACGGGTCCCACATCTGCATGCAATAAACGTTCACCCATAAAATACTCTGGCATACAAAAAATGATATATATCAAAAAATACATAAAAATTACATATGCAAACAAAAAAATTATACAGGTGGAGACTTACCCATCTCCCCTCGCTCCTCACCAGGAGGCACTGGTATCTCTGGATCTCTGGAGAAGTCGATCCCCACATATGGGTATTCCTCTATAGCAGGGATCTGTCGTGACAGCCAAGCAAAAAAGTCATCGTTGAAGGCCTCCATGGTCCTTCCACCACCCTATCACGACAGTAACACTACCCATTTGCATACTGCGGGGAAAGTGGCCAGATGTCCTCATACTATCAGTCAAGAACTGAAGCACGTAACTCTCTCGAAAAAGAACGAACACAGGATGGTCCCAAACCCGAAGTTCCTATGTGTCCACTGTCAGCAATATGTCAATTGCCTCTTCATACATTCTAATAGTGTGGTACTCCAATAAAAAATTTGTACATTCATGCACTAGATAACACAGTTCATCTGTGTGTGCGAAGCCTGATGCACGGCTACTAAGCCGGTAATCCACCCAATAAGAAACAGGATAGTCTGTAGTGCAAGGCTGGTAATCTTGCTAACAGGTACCGAGGAACCTCTATGATCAGTCCCAGCCTCACAGTACTCATCTATCACCTCTGAGACCTTACTCGGCCCTGTAGGAAAAGTCTGAAAGTTGACCAGTTCCCCTCTCCTTGAGAGGCTAGTCATAAAGTAAATATCCTCGGTGGTGGGCACCAAGGATTTCCCCTCTAGCATGAACGCCTCTGCATCAGGGTGCTAGTACTGAACCAAGGCATTCAGTAGCCTTGGTTGCACGTGCATGAACGGGCATAAAAAGAATTTTAGCAAACTGCGCTGCATCAGCACAGCCACAACATTCAGATCTACAACCACTAAATCATTGGCGGCCTCGTGCTCCCTTTCCCTCCACTGAACATACATCTTGCCAACAAAACAAGGTAAAGGAGGGTCAATACATGTTTTCATTTACTTTTTCATCAATATAGGGGGGTACACGCGGCCTGTAGAGGCGACAGTCACGTGTACACGCATGCAAACTTTACTCTGCACGTGTGTACACGCGGACTGTCTCTGGACAGCCCGCGTGTACCTAGGGCCGACCTTTTTGAGGTCGACGCCCACCCAAAAAATCAACTAAATGTTAAAAAGGAAGTATTGAATAGCTAGATAAGGGAGTTTGTACTTACTTGGTCCAAGCAGAAGTCTGTTTCATCCACTGTAGCTCCCAGAATCACAATCTTTGACAAAGGGGGTCTTTTGGCTCCAGAGTCAATTTCCAAATCAGTAATGGTGATAATGAGCTGCCAACTTCTATTTATAGACTTTTTGGCCTCTTTTTGTCACTTTTTTTGCCCCCCTTATCAGTTTCTTTATACCAAAAACCATTTTGAGTGATCCAAGAGTTATATGGGAGGGATTTGATTAGGTATTGGGACACTTTTTTTTGAGTTTAGAATATATATATATATATATATATATATATATATATATTGACGGTCCATAAAAAAATAAAAAAAATAAATAAATCAACTTGAGCATATAGGTTAGGCTATCACCCCAACTTTTGCATCTCGTTGCCTTTTTCTTATGCTATAGGATCGATCCCATCCGGTGGTGACATGGAACCATCATATCTTCTTTAGAAGTGTCACGACTTGGTGGTAGAGCTTACCAAAACATGGACGCCCTAGGTAGGTCTTGGTTGTATTATGGTGTCCATGCCATTTCTAAAAACACTATAGGCTCGGGAGTCCGTATAGTCTTTCATGAATACGAGTTTGAGCCTCATTCGCATGGGTATTTTTCACTCTTTGTCTTACCCTTCGGACTCCCAAAACATAATGGGTCTCCTTTTAAGCCCTTTTCAGACCCTCTAAACATGAAAAGATTGCCGAGCGATCTTGTGACCTTTCATGCTCGTTAAACTGAAATTTGAAGTCACGTCTGTCTGATGGTAGTTTAGACCTTTTTCGGTCCGGAGGGTCAACTGTACGAACAAAGGAATACTCTATTGAATTCCCATTCTTTAGAAGAGTATCCTCAGGTATAATTTTATTCCTTTTTCGGGCCTGAGGGACTAAATTTATGAAAAAGAAACCCCCACGGAGTCCATAGTTAAGCTCTTTTCAGACTCCCTAAAATTGAAAAGATCGTCGAGTGACATTATTCTTTCACACTCGTAAAATTTGTCCAGAAGAACATTCCTGACGGAGTCCATAGTTAATCTTTTTTCAGACTCCTTAAAAATGAAAAAATGGCCGAGTGACCTTGTCCTTGTCACACTAGTTAAAATGGTTTTGAATTTATGTCTAATCGGTGCTAGTTTATCCCTTTTTTGAACCGACTAGACTATCTTCAAAAAACGTATCCCAGTGGAGTCTTCTTTTATGCTTTTTCAGACTCTCTAAATATGAAAAACTATTGAGCTTACCTTCTCTGGGCTCGTTAAACTTACATTGAAGGACGTTACCATTGTCTGTTCTATAAACTACATTTGCATACCTTACCCAACATCCTTGTAACAATTTTCTTTTGCGTCTTAATACATTTGGCCACTGGAGGATTTTTCCCGAGTCTCATTTCCCCAGAACATCAGTCTTGTCCTTGTGCCTAGAGCTTGTATGTTTGCAGTACTCGTTTCTCCATTGTAACGTAATATTCCTTTATTCTTTTTCAAAAATCATCAAAAAGAACAAAAAAATTAAATATACCCGAAAACGAGGATGGGAAAAGTATTTTCTTTATTGGCAACATAATGAGTCACCCTTGGATGAAGCACATCTATCCGTTTGATGATCAAACTATGGGATGTAGTATGACCTTAGGAATATTTTTCTCACTATATAGAGTTGTGTCCTCCACCATTTGGTTACTCTTCTAGACATATGGAGAGTTTGCATTGCCTCCTGCTTCATAGACTTATGATTAACAGATATGTTGCCTGAGTCTTATCACTTGTCATGCTATTATTCAAGGGAAGTTTGTCACTGAACCTGAGTCGACCCCTCTACAATATGTCTCTTGTTGCATACCCAGCCATCCTGAACATCCAATCAAGTCTTTATTCAAAATCACTGAAGCCTTTAGTCCGATCATCAAGATTATCAAGTCCATAATCGATGAGCCATCAAAGACCTCTAGGTAGTGCAGTTGTACACTCATATTACACCCCTACTCAAGTTTTAGAAGATTTTGAAGTTGTTGCTCGAGCTCTGAAGTACAACCATCAGGCCGAATCAACTTCTGGGAGATGGATACTCTATATGTATATATTTTGTATTTCGAGATGTAGCTCTACTGTGTATTATTCACGGCTACTCTTTATAGTTATTTGACATGGATCTACAATGTATTTGATTGGTGGCCATGGTTCTATTTTATCTCGAGCATGGGTATGCCCGCCTTGGTGAGACATTTGTTACTTTGCAGACAACACCTCCTGATTCCTGATTCTTGGGTTCACTCATTCAGCATATCAGTACAAATTGGTAAAATATTGGTAATGTATTTCGGCCATCAGATGCTCTTCTGACCTCACACATTAGGGGGCATATGTTATAACCCTAAACTTCACCACACCTACTTACCTAGCATCAGGCCAACTCATATCCCTTCATTGCCAAAACATCTTCTGAAAAACCTCTTTGAAAATCCTCTTGGGTCAAGGTACACGCGCCCTAACCCACTACTGCACGCGTGTGAATGCTGGCAGGCCTACTGTAGCCTACATTTACCTAACAAAACACAAAAATAGGAAATTTGCCAATGGGACAAAAATATATGGGTCAGTTAACTGAAACTCCCATCCATGCATGGTCGAGAGTTCATCCAAAACCCTAGCTCCTTCTAGCCTATAAAAGAAGGGGTAGGGGTACCATTTGGAGGAGGAAAATTATAGCGAAGAAACTCTTCCCATTTTCTGAATCCATTTTCCAAACCCTTTATCCTTTCCTCAAGCCTAAGGATAATTAATGCAAAGTAGTTGGAGGACAAAAGAAGAGGAGGAGCCCAGGATCATGATCAGGGAGTGGTGGTCAGTTTCGACTTTGATTGTAAGTTGATCCATTTTGAAAATATTAAAAGAATACTTTTCCCATCCCAATGCATGAGTTATCTATGATTTGTTTAATTTATGCTTAATTTCTAACCCTCAAGTAGAAAAGTAGCATGCATGCGTAGTGGGTTGTCTTGATTCCAGGATTGTCTTTGGAAGGAGCAGCATAAGAAGCGGGAAAAGCGCAACAGAGGATCTACAACAACCATCAGTAAAAAGGTTGCTAGTCATTCTCCATGCATGTATCGTGAAAGAGGGGGTTTAAGTTTCAGGTGGTAGGTTAAAAAGTAATTTCTTTACGGTCAAAATCTGCATGCAAGTCTGACCCTAGTTTTCTAGTCTGTAGGGTATTTTTCCCAACAACACCACCCTTCTTCTCCTCTCTCCAACTTGTAATTGCATCTTGCCTCATAAGAGAATGAGTAAGTGAAGTGTGTAAGAAGTGAGGCGCTAGCCTCTTATTTGTATCAATATGGCATGTGTGAAGAGTCACCATCTGGCAGTGCCAACCTCTCACTCTAGGTGGGTAAACCCACCTTTAATTAATTATGGCCCTTTCATTATAACTGCTAAGGATGACTTCTTATTTAGCACTTTGTAATTGTCCGATGACCAATCCGCAAAAGGGGATTTGGTCCTTGTACAATTATCGACTTGATTAATCCTCAATGGGGATTAATCCAATAACAATAATAATTATAATGACATGATTAATCCTCAATGGGGATTTAATCCAATAATAATAATAACATGATTAATGCACAATGGGGATTTAATCCAATAACAAAATAATAATAAGAATGCTCTTCACAGTTACATTATTTCAACACTCCCCCTTAACAAGAAGGGTATTCTTCATCAGCATCAGGCGAGAGAGGTCTGCATCATCAGTGGCATCTGGAGGATAGTATCGTCAATATCATCTTGAACAATTGTCTAGCACATTTACGAGTCATTGGAAGTTTTCTTCATCAATAGCATCATCATTCTCAAAATAATGCTATCATCATTTGCATCAAACATGTGTCAGTAAAAAATGATACCTCATTACAGCACTAGGCTGTCACATCACAGTACTACACTAGCTCAATGTCATAGCGGTTAAGTTGGTAGCTCAGTGTTAGTCACATCTTGCTTTACGTCTAACAACTAGGTTAGAAGCAAGTAATATCATCATCTCACTTTACGTCTAACAACTAGGTCAGAAGCGAGGAATCACAGCGTCATGCTTTACATCTAACAACTAGGTCAGAAGCATGAATCATCTTGCTTTACATCTAACAACGAGGTCAGAAGCAAGGAACACATCAACATCTCTCTTTACATCTAACAATGAGGTCAGAAGCGAGGAATCATCGATGTTATGCTTTACATCTAACAACTAGGTCAGAAGCATAACTTATCTTGCTTTACATCTAACAACGAGGTCAGAAGCAAGGAACACATCAACATCTCTCTTTACATCTAACAACGAGGTCAGAAGTGAGGAATGATCGGCGTTATGCTTTACGTCTAACAACTAGGTCAAAAGCATAACTCATCTTGCTTTACGTCTAACAATGAGGTCGGAAGAAAGGATCACACAACATCATGCTTTACATCTAACAGCGAGGTTAAAAGCATGACTCATCTTGCTTTACGTCTAACAACTAGGTCAGAAGCAAGGTATACATCTACTCCCCCTTTCAGAGAAGGTCCTTTCGGACAATACCAAGCTTATCTCGAAAGTGTTCAAACTTTACACAAGATAGAGGCTTAGTCATCACATCAGCAACATGTTCATCCGTGCTAATGTACTGGAGCTTCAAGGCTCCTCTTTGTACCATGTCACGGATGAAATGATAGCGGATCTCTATGTGCTTCGACCTGTCGTGGAACACAGGATTCTCTATCATTTTTCTAAATCTTTGATTGTCACATAGAATCCTGGTTTCTCTCATCTCCAAATCAAATAGTCCTGTCAGCAACTTTCAAATCCATATAGCTTCGCAGCTAGAAGAACATGCAGCAATGTACTCTGCTTCCGGTGTGCTAAGAGAAATACTAGATTGCTTCCTACTCTGCCATGAGATCATAGCTGATCCCAAACTGAAACAACATCCATAAGTTCTTTTTCTGTCAGCAACGCTTCCTACCCAATCTACATTAGTATATCCACTCAATGTGAATTCATGATCTCCATCATAGCTGAGACCATAATCCATTGTACCTTTAAGGTACCTCATCACATGTTTTGCAGCCACTAAATGAACACGTTTGGGCTCTACCAGAAACTGACTCAAGCTATTCACTGCAAAATAGATGTCTGGTCTAGTGTTCATCAGGTACATCAGCGATCCAATAATCTGTCTGTACAGAGTGCCATATATCAAATCTGATGAAGTATCGACCAACAACTTTAGCCTTGCTTCCATGGGTGTATTCATGGAATTTCATTCGAGCATGTCGAATCTCTTCAAGATATCGACCGTGTACTTCCCCTGGTTAAGGAAGATTCTTTTTGGACTCTGACATACCTCAAGACCTAAGAATTAATGCATTAGGCCAAGGTCTTTCATTTCAAATTCAGCGGCAAGTCTTTGTTTACATTCAATGATGAGATTTTCTTCTCCAGTTAAGAATAAGTCATCCACATACAATAATAGTATTATTGGTTCATTCTCCATGATCTTGAAGTAGATATTTGAATCTTCTTTACTCTTGGTAAATCCTAAGCTCATCAAGAAACTGTCTATACGGCCATACAAAGCTCTGGGAGCTTGCTTTAATCCGTATAAGGATTTCTTCAATCGACAGACATGAGACTTCCTATCTTCAACCTCAAATCCTTGGGCTTGCTCTATATACACTTCTTCTTTAATGACACCATTCAAAAAAGTTGTCTTCACATCCATCTGGTGTAGCTTCCATTTCATCTTGGCAGCAAGAGCTATAATGGTTATGATCGAAGTGTATCTGGCCACAGGAGTGAATGTCTCTTCATAGTCGATTCCTTCCTTCTGGGAAAAGCCACGACCGAGAAATATTGCTTTGTATTTCTCAATACTTCCATCAGCAGCATGTTTTATCTTGAAGAGCCATTTTGATGATACCACATCCTTACCTTTTGGTCTGGGAACAATTTCCCATACATCATTCTTCATTATGGATTGGTATTCCTCTATCATGGCGTCTGTCCATTCCTTCTTCTGGATGGCCTCTTCAAAACATGTGGGTTCTTCATCAAGTAGATTGCACATGAAATCCATGTAACTGGAGAATGGCTTTGGTCTCTTCACCTGTCTCGTGGTTCCTTTAGTAACACCATACTTCTCTCCATCTTGAATACCCTCTCTTGCCCAAGCATGCTTTATTTTATGGGAGAAGGTCATTTGAGGAGGTTCTTGAACTTCTATGATATCATGATCTTCAAAATTCTCCTCATCAGGGAAAGCTATGACTTCCCTTACAGGTTCTGCAGCTTTGGGAACTTCCCTCACAGATTATGTCGTCCTAGGATTTATAGGTTCCTCTTCATATACCTCTTCAAGCTAGCATCTTCTTGATTTCTTAAGTGAAACTTCTTCATCAAAGGTCACGTCCCTGCTGATCTCAATATGGCAATGACCAAGTGTGTAGATTCTGAAGGCCTCGGATACCTCACAGTATCCCACAAATATTCCCTTCTTTCTGGAGGGCTCCAACTTGTTTCTTTTCTCTTTCGGTATACGAATAAACATTGGACAGCCAAATATTTTGAGATGGCTTACCTATGGCTTCTTTCCGGTGAACATCTCTTCTGGGGTCTTGAATGCAAGTGAACTATGGGATAGTTTGTTCTACACATAAACAACTTCCATAGTTTCTTCTGCGCATAAGAACATAGGAATATCTTGATCGTGAATCATGGTCTTCACAACTTCCATAATTGTTTTGTTCTTCCTTTCAGCTACACCATTTTGTTGGAGATCTTGATCCCAACATCTTTCTATATATTCATGAATTATTTTGAGGTATATTTTCCTCCATTATCTAACCTGAGTATCTTAATCTTCCTTACAAAAATGTTCTCTTATCAAGGCTTTGAATTCCTTGATCTTGTTGAATACTTCAAATATATCCAGGTCTTTTATGAGAATAATCATTAATGAATGATACATAGTATACATACCCATTAATGGAGGATGATGGCATTGGGCCACACACATATGAATAAATGAGTTCTAGGACTCCTTCTGCCTTGCTGTCTCTCTTCGAAAATGGGTTCTTGATGTTCTTCCTCTGCACACATCCATCCCATACACCTTCATGATCACCTTTCAGTTTTGGTAAACCTGTGACAGCTTTGCATATGTATGGTAGTGCCTTGTAGTTGATGTGAGCTAATCTTCTAGAGTTCACATGGATTCTTTAATAGCATGGGTCATGACAGCTTCTGAGTGACCCACCTTCCTCTTTTCCACTGATGATTGCTTCATTTATGATTTCTTCTTTAGCATGTTGCCTTCTGCAACTTTCGCTATAGCTTCCTCATGTGACCTAGAGAAAGGTCAACAAAACAACAAGCAAGAATAATATCCTTCTTGATAATATAAAGCAATATCACAAACAATCGTCACAGTAGCTCGTTTAGAGCTTATTACTTATAATTTATCAAATATTAAAGGTAAGGAATACAATACAAAATGGGGTCAACACTCTCATAGTGTTGGGACCAAGCATTCTTCCATGGCAACCTAGAACTAACATGCAAGGTTTCTCCTATAGGAGGTGTTAGTCATATCAGACAAAGTATTCTCACATGTTATCAAGTATAATACTTTACGATGATTTCTATCTCAACTAAAGTCATTAGCTTGTCATGTGTACCTTTGAGTCTTGATTAATCAAACCTGGAGCCTTGTCCTCAAGAGTGAGTGCTTGCTTTTCTTCCAAGTCTCCTTCACTCAAGTGATGAGTGATTTCTTCAACCTGTCTATTGTACTAAGAAAATATGATATCTTGATAGAAGGTTAGGTTAGAGGATAATCTCTATGATCAAATTTTAATTCTTCTAATAATTTGATCATAGCTTCAACATGCAACACTGATCAAGATAATTTCATAACAAATAGATGCATATCAGAATAATCACGCCTGGGTTGCATCATTCCTCTGAATGTGTTAGATCTTGATATCCTTCTGGATCTATGGCAAAAGATCCCTTCTCCTGCAAATACTCTTTAGGGTTAAACCATTAACCATAAGTGAGTACATACCTCAGATAGCATTTGCAGGTAGTGGCTCCATCTGGTAGCGGCAATAATCATTACCAAAAAATTCAAGAGTGATTGCAACTAGTTCTACAGCTGCAACTGCAACAGGTACTGCAATTGTAACTGCAACAGGTACAGCAACTGCAACTGGTTCTGAGACTACAACTATAATTTAGGGTTTTATGAGGAAACCCTATTTTTTCAAACTTTAGATTTTGAAATTCTGATCGAGGGGATAGATGCATTGAGCCGAGGCGAGTTAGCTAGTGGAGTTAGATTTTTGAAAATCCAAATTTTACCCCTTCAGATCTGATCTGCAGATTTCTAGATTGGTGCTTCTGGTTTTCTAGTACTTCTGGTACTCTGGTACTTCTGGTACTCTGGTTTTTTGGTACTTTGTGAAACTAGGGTTTTACTTTCTGGGAGATCTATCCACTAAAAAGGTGCGCTCTAAGTTCCAAAATGATCCTTGGGGGAGGGCACAACTTTCTAGGAGGTTAGGGAGCTGAAAATACTCACTTTTGAAAAACCCTAATTTTTGGGTACGGTAACAGTGACATTTTTCCTCTTGCAAATTGTGCTTCCTTCAGGTTGGCTTTAATACCATGTTAATGTTTATGCCATTATTATAGTTCTTTTCATTTCAATATATAAGAGCATCATAAGAACAAGATCACTGATAAATACACATCCAAAAGAGACACAACACTTATCCTAGGAAACCCTCTAGGGGAAGAAAACCCAACAAAAACTTCCTTATCATAAATAGCTTATACAATGTTCAAGAGATAACTCAAACCAATACAAAAAAGTCCTCCTCAAGAGATGCGCCACCCTTCTTCTCCTCTCTCCAACTTGTAATTGCATCTTGCCTCATAAGAGAATGAGCAAGTGAAGTGTGTAAGAAGTGAGGCACTAGCCTCTTATTTATATCAGTCTGGCACGTGTAAAGAGTCACCATCTGGCAGTGCCGACCTCTCACTCTGGGTGGGTCAACACACCTTTAATTAATTATGGCTCTTTCATTATAATTGTTGAGGTCGACTTCTTATTCATTACTTTGTAATTGTCCGATGACCAATCTGCAAAAGGGGATTTGGTCCTTGTACAATTACCGACTTGATTAATCCTCAATGGGGATTAATCCAATAACAATAATTATTATAATGACATGATTAATCCTCAATGGGGATTTAATCGAATAATAATAATAACATGATTAATCCACAATGGGGATTTAATCCAATAACAAAATAATAATAAGAATGCTCTTCGCAGTTACATTATTTCAACAACAACATCATCAACAACATCAAGTTGGTGAGAGGACAACATCATCAATATCATCTTGGAACATTGATTGGTGTATCTATAAATCATTAGAATTTTTCTTCATCGGCAACATTGTCATTCTCAAAGGAATGCAATCATCATGTGCATCAATATGTATTAGTATAAAACTAATACATATTCATCACAACATGAGGATGGTTGATCATCATAATACTCGACTGGCTTTATGTCACAGTTGTAAGGTTGGAAGCACAATGCTCGTCTTTCTATACATCATAACAGTCAAGATGGAAGCAAGAAACTTGTCCTTCTTTATGTCATAACAATCAAGATAGAAGTAGGATACTAGACTGGCTTTACGTCACAGTTGTCAAGCCAGAATCAAAGTTCTAGTCTCATCTCATAGTCTTTCTTTATGTCATAGAAGTCAAGCTAGAAGCAAGAAAATCGTCTTTCTTTACGTCACAACAATCAAGATGGAAGCAAGATACTAAACTGGATTTACGTCAAAAATGTCAAACCATAATCTCAGTTCTAGTATCATCTCATCGTCTTGCTTTACATCACAACCATCAGGTTGGAAGCAAGATACTAGACTAGCTTTACATCACAGCTATCAAGACGGAACCTCAATGCTAGTCTCATCACATTGTCTTTCTTTACATCACAACAATCAAGCTGGAAGAAAGATACTAGACTGGCTTTACATCACAACTGTCAAGCTGGAAGCACAGTACTAGTGTCATCACATATGCTTTCTTTACGTCACAACCATAAGTTTGGAAGAAAGATACTCATTCTACTTTATGTCACAACAATCAAGCTAGAATCAAGATACTAGAATAGCTTTATGTCACAGCTTCTCAAGCTGGAAGAATAGTTTTAGTCTCATCACATCGTCTTGCTTTACGTCAGAGTCATAAAGCTAGAAGCAAGAGATGTCTTATGATAACAACTACTCCCCATTTCGAGGAAGGTCCTTTCAGACTATACCAATCTTATCTCGAAGGTGCTCAAACTTTACATGAGACAAAGGCTTGGTCAACACATCAGCAACCTTTGCATCTATTCTAACATACTGGAGATTTATGGATCCTCTCTGTACCATGTCATGGATGTAATAATATCGGATCTCTATGTTCTTTGACCTGTCATGGAATACAAGATTCTCAATCATCTTTATGCAGCTCTAGCTGTCACATAGGATCATGGTTTCTTCCATCTCTAGGTCAAATAGACCGGTCAGCAACTTTTGAAGCCATATAGCTTCACAGCTAGCAAAACATGCAACAATGTATTATGCTTCTGCTGTGCTGAGAGAAATGTTGGATTGCTTCCTACTCTACCATGAGATCATGGCTGATCCCAAACTGAAATAACATCCTGAAGTGATTTTCCTATCAAAAACACTTCCTTCCCAATTTGCATTAGTATATCCACTCAATGTGAAATCATGATCTTCGTCATAGCTAAGACCACAATCTAGTGTACCCTTAAGTTACCTCATCACATGTTTTGCAACCACTAGGTGAACATATATGGGTTCTACCAGAAACTGACTCAAGATGCTCACATCAAAACAAATGTCTGGTCTGGTGTTCATCAGGTACATCAACGATCCAATAATTTGTCTGTACAGTGTGGCATCAATTAATTCTGACAAAGTGTTGACCAACAACTTCAGCTTCGCTTCCATGGGTGTATTCATGGACTTACATTCCAACATGTTGAATCTATTAACGATTTTGACTGCATACTTCCCTTGATTAAGGAATATCCTCTCTGGACTCTGACATACCTCAAGACCTAAGAAATAATTCATTAGGCCAAGGTATTTTATTTCAAATTCTGAGCCAAGTCTCTTCTTACATTCAGTGATGATCTTTTCTTCCCTGGTTAATAATAAGTCATACACATATAGCAGTAATATCACTGGCTCATCATTCAGAACCTTGAATTAGAGGTTAGAATCTTCTTTACTCTTGGTAAAGACCAAGCTCATCACAAAGCTGACTATTCAGCCATACCAAGCTCTAGGAGCTTGCTTCAATCCATACAAGGATTTCTTCAATTTGCATACATGAGACTTCCTGTCGTCAACTTCAAATCCTTGAGGTTTCTCTATATACACTTCCTGTTCAATAACACCAATTAGGAAAGTTGTCTTTACGTCCATCTGGTGTAACTTCCACTTCATCTTAGCTGCAAGGGCTATGATGGTTCTGATCAAAGTGTATTTAGCTATAGGAGCGAATGTCTCTTCATAGTCAATGCCTTCTTTTTTGAGAAAAGTCACCATCTACAAATCTTGCTTTATACTTCTCAATATTTCCATCAACAACATGTTTTATTTTGAAGAGCCATCTGGATGATACCACATCCTTTCTATTCAATCTGGGAACTATTTCCCATACATCATTATTTATTATGGATTGGTATTGTTCTATCATGGCATCTTCCCATTCTTTCTTCTGAATGGCTTCTTCAAAGTAGATAGGCTCCTTTTCTAGGAGATCACACATCAAAGACATATAACTGGAGAATGGTTTAGGTTTCTTCACATGTCTTGTGGTTCCTTCGAGAACACCATACTTCTCTCCATCTTGAATAAGCTGTCTAGCCCAAGATGACTTTCTTTTATGGGATATTTTCAGCTACAGAGGTTCTTGAAACTCTATTATGTCATGGTCTTCTAGAATTTCCTCATCAGGGGAAGTTACAACTTCCCTTACTAGGTCAAAATCTCTAGGAACCTCCCTCACTGATTCTGCAACTCTGGATATTACAGGTTCCTCTTCATATACCTCTTCAAGATCACATTTTCTTGATTTCTTGAGCATTGCATCTTCATAAAAGGTCACAATCCTATTGATCTCAATGTGACGGGGACCTGGTATATAGATGCTTAAGGCCTTGGAGACCTCACAGTTTCCCACAAATAGTCCCTTCTTTCTTGAGGGTTCCAGCTTGTTTCTTTTCTCTTTCGGTATATGTATAAATACTGGACAGCCAAATATTTTGAGATGGCTTACCTCTGGCTTCTTTCTGTTGAACATCTCTTTTGGGGTCTTGAGCCCAAGTGCACTATGGGAAAATCAGTTTTTCACATATATGGTTGTCATTGCTACTTCTTCCCATACGCACATAGGAAGATCTTGATCGTGGATCATGGTATTCACAGCTTCCATTATCATTCTATTCTTTCTTTTAGCCACACCTTTTTGTTGAGGATTATAGGGAGAAGTGAGTTCCCTCTTGATCCCAACATCTTTGCAGAATTTCACAAACTCTTTTGAGGTATATTCTCCTCCATTATCTAACCTAAGTATCTTAATATTTCTTTTAGAAAGATTCTTTATCAAGGCTTTGAATTCCTTGAACTTGTTGAACACTTCATCTTTAGATTTCAAGAAATATACCCAAGTCTTACATGAATAATCATCAATAAGTGATACATAATATACATACCCACTAATGGAGAATGATGGAATTGGGCCACATACATCTGAATGAATGAGTTCTAGAACTCCTTCTTCTTTGTTTTCTCTCTTCAAAAAAAGGGTTCTTGATGTTCTTCCCTTGTGCACATCCATTGCATACGCCTTCATGATCAACCTTGAGTTATGGTAAACCTGTGAAAACTTTGCATATGTATGGTAGCACCTTGTAGTTAATGTGAGCTAATATTCTATGTCAAAGTTCACATGGATTCTCAATGGCATGGATCATGGCGACTTTTGAGTGACCCTTTAGCTTATACAAGCCACCTTCTTCTTTTCCAATGATGATTTCTTGATTTATGGTCTCTCCTTTAGAATGTTGCCTTCTATAACCTTCACTATAACTTCCTTAGGGTTATTACCTGTGACCTATTGTAAGGTCAACAAAACAAAAAACAATAATAATATCCTTTTGATAATATAAAGCAATAGCACGGACAATTATCACAGTAGCTCCTTTAGAGCTATCACTTATAATTTGTCTGAAGCAAATATTAAAGGTAAGGAATACAATACGAAATGCGGTCAACACTCTCATAGTTTTTTTATCAATCATTCCTCCATGGCAACCTGGAAATAACACACGATATTCTTCCTAGAGGAGGTGTTAGTTGTATCAGACAAATGATTATGTTAAGCATTTGCCTCTATATGCTCACATACTATCAAGTATTATACTTTACAAATACTACTATCTTAAATATAGTCATCAACTTTTCATGTGTACCTTTGAATCTTATTAACTTGATTAGTCAAACCTGGAGCCTTGTCCTCAGGAATGAGTGCTTGCTTTTCTTCTGAGTCTCCTTCACTCAATATGACAAGTGCTTTCTTCAACCTGTCCTATGTACTAAGATAATACACTATCTTGACAAAAGTTTGGGTTAGAGGATATGTTCTATGATCTCAACTTTTAATCCATCTAATTCCTTAACTCAGAAAGGTTAGAATGATGGTCATAGCTACAACATGCAACATTGACCAATAAAACAAATGGATGCATATCAGAATAATCAATCCTGGGTTGCATCATTTCTGTGAATGTGATGGATCTTGATATCCTTTTGGATCTATGGAAATAGATCCCTTCTCCTACAAATACTCTTTAAAGTTTAATCATTTAAACATATGTGAGTGCATACCTCTAATAGCATTTGCAGGTAGTGGCTCCATATGGCAGCAATGATAATCTTTACCAACTCTTAAGAAATTCAAGGGTGATTGCAACTGGTACTACAACAACAACTGCAACTGATACTGCAACTGTAGTTGATACTGCAACTAGTTCTGGGATTGCAACTACAACTGCAACTTAGAGTTTTATGAGGAAACCCTAATTTTTCAAACTTCAAATTTTGAAATTCTGATCCAAGGGATCGATGCACTGAGATGAGAAGAGTAAGCTGATGCAGTCAGAATTTTGAAAAACCAACTTTTACCCCCTCAAACTTGATCTATAGATTTCTGGAATGGTGCTTCTAGTTTTGTGGTACTTCTGGTACTCTGGTTTTTTGGTTTTCTAGTACTTTGTGAAACTAGGGTTTCACTTTCTAGGAGATCTAGCCACTAAAAAGGTGCAGTGAAGGTGCCAAAATGATCCTTGAAGGAGGGCACACTTTTCTATATGGTTTTAGGGATGAAATACCTCACCAACAAAAATCCCTAATTTACATGAATGACAACAATGACATTTTTCACTTTTCTCTTGTGAAAGATGCTCTCTTAAGCTTGGATCTGATTCCATGTTAATGTTTAAGCCATTATTATAGTTCTTTGCATTTCAATAGATAACAAAAACAGAAGACAATATCACTGAGAAATACACAATCACAAGAGACATGGCATTTATCCTGGGAAACCCTCTAGAGGAAAAAAACCCAACAAAACTAACTTATTATAGATAGCTAATACAATGCCAAGAGATATCTTAAGCTAATACAAAATATCCTCTCCCAAAGGTGCGCCACTCTCTCTATCTCTTCTCCAACTGCAGTTCTGAAACTTGTCTCTCAATAAGCAAGTGAGGTGTGTGTCTAAGTGAGGCGCTAACCTCATTATTTATACAAATCTGGCACGTGTGAAGTGTCTCTTCACTGGAAGGGCCAACTTCTCAAACTGGGTGTTTATAACCACCTTTATTATATTTTGGGGCCTCTTTGATATATTCTAGGGCTGAATTATTCTTTTGCCTTTTACAATTGTATTATGACCAATCCACAAAAGGGGATTTGGTCCTTTTACAATAGCCGACATGATCAATCCATAATGGGGATTGATGCAATGAATAATATATCAAATAAAAGTAAGAATACACTTTTCAGTTACATTATTTCAACACTTCCCAGCGGAAATTTCAAACCGTGTGTACAAAATGAGGTCTGGATACTTTTATTTATACTATTTTCCCGAGTTGTCTGGACCAACTTCACATTCTGGAGGCTAAATACTTAATATTAAATATTTCCTTAAGTTACTTGTCTTCTAGGGTTAATTTTAATGATTTAGGTTTTCTTCTTGCTTCTCAAAATATTCTATTCTCGTCAGTGTTACACGTGGAGTTAAATACTTCTTAGAAATATTGTCACACAAGCATAGGCCGAAGCCACCCCCAAGCACCTTAACCTTGACAGAGAATGATTCCGGAAGCAAACCAGTAGCCAACCAAGGCTAATGCATAAATATAACCAAGATTGATTAGAAAGTCCAACCATAACCAACAGAAAGTCTGAGCCTAAACCAAGAAAACCAATTGCGGTAGATGTAGGCTACAACTACTCCCTAGACTTGCTAACTAGCCGAGTTCCTATAGTGCACACTTCTTCCCAACTGCAATTCTGAGCAGTGTATACAAAATGAGGTTTGGATACTTGTATTTACACCATTTTCTTGAGTTGTCTGGACCAACTTCACATTTTTTTAAGTACCTGAATAGATCTAACGATAAATCGCACAATATCAACACGAATAATCCAAACCATTCACCAAAATACTAAACACAAGAAATATTCAAAACCCTTGAGGTAGGGTGATAAGCCCTAATATTGTCTCATTACCCCTTAATTGGGGCATATTACATTTGTAATGTTATTTTATTTATGTTTACTTTATTCCATTAGTTGTATTTATACATCCTAGTCTCCTATATATACCAATGAGACATTTTCATTTCGAATCATCTTGTACTTGAAAATTTATGTGGGGTAAAAGGAGGTTGCCCCATCGAAGAGGCTTATTATCTGAAATTATCTCTTCTTCAAGGTGTTGATTACTTATTCTAAGGTTTTTCTATGCTATATTTATATTTGGTTCTTAACATATGGTATCAGAGCTCAAGATCTTGGGGTTTTGCTACTACATCTAAGACACCATGGTATTTACCCTATAACTTGTTTTCTAAAATGATTCAAAAGTAACTACTTAGAGGAAATTTAGTAGATGGATCAAGGTATGTTGGGTTAAAAATTCATCTCCTGAGGCCTTATACTTTCGAAGATACAACCTTTGTAAGATAGGGTTCTCGAATCATCCTAAATCAAGTGATTGTAGAATTTTCACTATAATTTTTTTTTTGTAACGGTTCAGACCCTGAAATCCATTGGATATTCTCAAACATTAGTAAGATAACTATGGTATAAATGTCATCTTCTGGGTCATCGTAAATATGTAGATACACCCTGTGGAAGATAAGGTATCTGACTAGTCTCAAGTAGGTGTTTTTGGTAAAACAATCATAAATTCTTGCTAGAGTATCCAAATTGAGTGACACTAGTTGCATTGGATAGTGGACAAGCCATAGTAGCTCTGGTATGAGCTTCAAAATTTTATATCAATTATTTTGTGCACGGCATGGTATACCAGAGAGATCTCATGGAAAGGCCAAAAATCATAAAGTTCTGGGGAAGTTACCATAAATTCCACTTGGCACATCCAATTGTTATCAGACCTATGGAATTGAAGAGAAGAAATATCATAGACTTATAAAAAATAAAATTTCATACTCAGAAGGGACGAAATTTTTGAGATACAATAAAAGGAAGATTGTCTAGCAGAACCACCTCAAAATCAAGGTTTAAAGTGATACTTGGCCAACATGCCACCAAAAAAGGGAACTTCTACACCAAATAAGCCTCCGGACAATCCTACTTGGACTCTTTATGAAGGTGAAGAAATGTGTAGGGACATAAATGATTTACAAAAGAAGATAGTAACAAAATATGAACTACAAGAGATGATGGATTCAACATGAGCTAAGTTTGAGGCAATAAATACTAAGATGGATGCTTTAAAAGGGGATATCATGGAAGGATTGAAAAAATTCCTAATAGAGAGGACACCTAAAAGTGAAAATGTATCCCATCAAATTCATGATGAGGACACAAGGAAGGTGAATCAAGAATGGAGAAACTCCAACTTTAGGTCAAAGACCAACCACATTCCTAAGATCAATATGAGGAAGTTTGATGGCAAGGACCCAATCACATGGATACTTCAGATGGAGCAAATCTTTGATCTACATAATGTGCCACATACACAAAAGGTACGAATTGCTTCATTATATTTAGAACCCAATCAATTTGTATGGTATCAATGGCTTTGTTCTTGCAAATTAATTTTCACTTAGACAATTTTCACGGAAGAAATGATAGCACACTATGAGGATACAAGGAGCAATACCTTTTTTAGCCAATTGATAAATCTCAAGAAAAAGGGTTCAATTACCGAGAACATTGAGAACTTCCAAAGATTGAATATAAAGGTAATAGATATTTCAGATGAGCACTTGATTGATGTATTCATAGGAACTTTAAAGGATAACATTCAACATGAGGTTCACCTTTGGGAACCCAAATCATTGGAGAATGCATTTAAGGTGGCAAGAAATGTTGAAAGTAAAAATATGGCTATGGCTACTAGAAGGACCAATCCTAACATCTATAGAGAGAATAATGCTCCTTCTTCTAAAACACCTCAACAATTGGAGGAAATAAAAGAAAAAGGTTTATGCTTTAATTGTGATAGCAAGTACAGTAAGGGACATAAGTGTGGTGAGAATAAATTATTTTACATAGATTGTCAAGAGGAAGAAGAAGAAGAACAAGAACCATCTCAAGATGAAAACCTAGAAGCAATTTCATCTAAAGAGTTGACTCCCATGATATCATGTAATGCATTGGCTGGAATTAGCACTCCTCAAACCCTCAAGATCGAAGGATACATCAAAAAGAAAAAGGTAATAGTCCTAATTGATTATGGCAGTACTCATCATTTCATTCACTATAAATTACCCAAAGCTCTCAATTGCTTTGTATATCTAGTGCCAATGTTTCAAGTAATGATTGCATATGGAGGAACTATCAATTGCTTAGGAAAATGCAATAAGATCAATCTTACTATGGGGGAATATGTAATGAATAGTCCAATGATTTCTATACTCGTTGGTGGTGCTAATATTGTACTAGGAATCCAATGGTTACAATCATTAGGAACAATGACTTTTAATTTTCAAGAACTTTTCATGAAATTTTCATTGGAAGGAAAAGAAATTGAGTTAAGAGGTATCACAGGGAAACTCGGTAAGGTGATAAGCTCTAATCGCATGAAAAAATTATTGAAAAAGAGGCATCTAGATGTTCAGACATCTAAGCCATCTATTGTTGAAGATCTCCAAGAAATCATTGATAAGCATTCTAGAGTATTTGAATATATTCCCAAAGGTCTTCCACCCACTTGAAATCATGATCATGAAATTCACATAATTCCTGGGAGTGTTCCTCCTAACATCAGGTCATATAGATACCCTTATGCCCAGAAGAGTGAAATTGAGCACATGGTTGAAGAAATGTTAGAGGTTGGCATTACTAGACCTAGCCAAAGTTCTTACTCTACACCAGTGGTAATGGTATTCAAGAAATATAGCTCATGGCATATGTGCTCATATTATAAAGAGCTCAACAAGATCTCTATTAAAGATAAGTTTCCCATTCCTGTCATTGATGGGTTGTTAGATGAGCTACATGGAGCAATCTATTTCACAAAATTGGATCTTTTTTCAGGGTATCATCATATTAGAATGAAGGAAGAATATATCCCAAAAACAACATTTCAAACTCATAAAGGCCATTATGAATTTTTGGTCATGCCTTTTGGCCTTACAAATGCACCTTCCAGATTCCAAGGGTTGATGAATTCCATTTTTGAATCCCTTCCTTCAAAAATTTGTGTTAGTATTTTTTGATGATATACTAATATATAGCAAGTCTTGGGAGGATCATGTGTAACATGTTGACAAGGTGCTACAGCTACTAAAGGAGCAACAAATATACGCCAAACCATCAAAAATTTTCTTTGGAGTGAAGGAGGTAGAGTATTTGGGTCATATTGTATCTCATGAAGGTGTCAAGGTAGACCCTAACAAGATTAAGGCCATGATGGACTGGCCAATTCCAAAAGCATTGAATAATATTAGAGGATTTTTGGGTTTGACAGGATACTACCGCAATTTTGTTCAACACTTTGGAAGAATATCAACACCTTTAATGACACTAACTAAGAAGGATGCATTTTTATGGACTCCAGAGGCAACTAAATATTTTGAACAACTTAAAGAGGTGATTTTCAAAGCTCCTGTCTTGACCACTCCAGACTTAAAAAAAACTTTTATTGTGGAATGTGATGCCTTGGGAAGTGAAATTGGTGTTGTCCTAATGCAAGAAGGAAGGCTCCTGGCTTTTGAAATTCGACCACTCAAGGGAAAAGACTTACACAAACCCATTTATGAGAAGGAAATGATTACAATACTACATGCAT
This sequence comes from Picea engelmannii, assembly GCA_009831015.1. Taxonomy (NCBI): domain Eukaryota; kingdom Viridiplantae; phylum Streptophyta; class Pinopsida; order Pinales; family Pinaceae; genus Picea; species Picea engelmannii. The sequence continues at coordinate 320,025 of ML800088.1, forward strand.
TGAAGAAATGGCGTCCTTACCTAATGGGTAGTCACTTCAAGGTCAAAATAGATCATGATAGTCTTAAATATTTCTTGGAACAAAGATTATCTTTAGAAGAACATAAAAAATGGGTAACCAAGATATTAGGTTATGATTTTGAAATCGTCTATAAAAAGGGGAAGCAAAATGTTGTGGAAGATACACTCTCAAGAAAGGATGAAGATGTTGAGGCCTTTCTCTGTGATATCTCGATCATCCAACCCAATTGGATAATAGAAGAAAGGGATGAATGGAAGAATGAAAAAAAAGTGTGGACTCTCATTCAAAGGTTGCAGTAGGATTCCAGTGCATCATATACATTTACATGGAAAAATGATTCACTATGGTACAAAGATCACTTATATTTATGTAAGAAATCCCAACTCAAACAAAATGTACTATTGCAATTGCACACCTCTCTAGTAGGAGGGCACTCAGGATTTTTGAAAACCTACCATAGAGTTAAGAAGTATTTTTTTTGGGATGACCTTACAACTAATGTTCAAAGGTTTGTGGAAGAATGTTTGGAGTGCCAACAAAATAAGGTGGAAACAATTAAGATCCCAGATCTTTTACAACCACTAGCCATCCCAAGTCAGTTTTGGGAGGAGGTTTCCATGGATTTAATCATAGGGTTATTGAAGTTTAAAGGAAAGAGTGTCATCATGGTGATTGTTGATAGACTGACCAAGTACAAAAACTTTTGTGCACTCTCTCATCCCTTCAAAGCTAGTACGGTTGCCACCACATTCATGGAGACAGTTCAAAATCTACATGACAACGCAAAGATTATTGTAAGTGACAGAGATCACATCTTCACTGGACATTTTTGGACAGAATTATTTTCTTGTTTGGGTACTCAATTGGCTCATAACTCATCCTATCATCCTCAATCTGATGGACAAACCAAAATAGTGAACAAATGTCTATAAGGCTACCTTTGTTGCTTTATCTCTAATAAACAAACACAATGGTTCAAATGGTTACCCTTGGAAGAATGGTGGTATAAAACTTCCTTTCATGCTGCAACAAAAATGACACCATTTATGGCACTCTATGGATACCACCCTCCTTCGATCACTTCTTCTCTAAAAGAAAAATCTAAGGTTCAAGCAGTGGACGATCACATTGAGCATCAGCAAAAATTTCTCCAAATCTTAAAGGAAAAACTGACCATGGCACAAAATTGCATGAAACAAGAAGAAAATCACCAAAGTACTATGTCCCTTATAAGGTGTTGCAAAAGATTGGTACTATGGCATACAAATTGGATTTGCCTACATCTTGACAAGTACACCCATTTTTCCATGTTTCATTCTTAAAAAAGGTTACAGGTGATAAGATACCAGTTCAAATTATATTTCCAGAACTTGACAAGGAAGGAAAAATCATATTGGATCCTGAAGCCATCACTTACACAAGAATTCACCAGCTGAGGAATAGATCCATTTCAGAGTATCTCATTAAATGGAGTAAACTACCAGCTGGAGATTCCACTTGGGAAGATGAGTCTTTTATACAAAAGGATCCAAAGTTACTCAAGCATTGCAGACAACACTTGTCTCAAGGGGAGGGGCATGATAAGCCCTAATATTGGCTCATTACCCCTTAATTGGGGCATATTACGTTAATAATGTTATTTTATTTATGTCAGCTTTATTTCATTAGTTGTAATTATACCTCCTAGTCTCCTATATATACCAAGGAGACATTTTCATTTGGAATCATCTTGTACTTGAACATTTATGTGGGGTAAAAGGAGGTTTCCCCTTGAAGAGGCTTATTATCTTAAATTATCTCTTCTTCAAGGTGTTGAGTACTTATTCTGAGGTTTTTCTATGCTATATTTATATTTGGTTCTTAACATAGGGTAACACCAAATATTAATCCTTATGGGAGCATAAAAATCCTCAAGCAATTATTGCTTGTACAATCACAATATTCTTCACTATATTTCATTACATTGCTTACACTTCTTTATATAGCTCTCTCTATCTCATAGGAACCTTCTAGAGAGCCTTCTCACATTTATTACATTTAACTACAATAGTGGGCCTTTATTAATAAAGTGGACCTAGTCTACCTTACATTGAATGACTACATTCCCATATATTAAATTAATTTCACTAATAATACATAACCACATTCACATTGGGTACCGCTCTAGGTACCCCATATTACCTCCCTAGTTATACTACATTCCATCCCCCTTCACATGTTTCTTCCTCGAAACATGAGAAGAAACCATACAATATGACCGACTAAGAAAGGTATCCAACTGGTACCAAGTACGACCATCCATCCATCCCAATGGAATTCGAACATGATGTCTATATGTTGCCTTGCCACATTGATCTTGCTCTACATCATGTCAGGGTTTCCATGGGATTGTTTCTGTAGCCTGAGCTCTTTCCGTAGTGTTGGTAGTCCTCCATGCACCTCTTGATCATTTTTTTTTCTGGTGCCCTGCTAGTGCATAAATGTGTTGATGCACACACCTTTTCCTTGATGTTTTTTATGTCTCTATATGATGTGGATGGTGATATACAAAAACTGTAGGTATCTATTCTATTTTCTTCAAATCCACAACACTTTGTTCCTTTGAGTCAATGACCTTCTTCGCTTCTTTATTATGTCCCTATTGTAGTTTTTCTTCATCTCCTTCTGTAGACTCTGCCTCTGATTCAACTTCAGACTCAATGATAACTTCCTTTCTAGATTCTATGGGCCCATATTTCTTACTAAGAGACACATCCTACAATGTGATTTTATTTTTCTTGTACTACAACTTCAAAAACTTATTTTTCACATTAATATTAATGGTACCCACTGATTCTATCCAAGGATATTCCAAAACAATATCCACTTCATTCATATCCATATCATAAAAATCTGAATGCAACACATATTTATCCATGGTAATCTTCAAATATTTAAAAATTTGAACATTTTCACCCTCAACCTATGTGCTTTGAATATTCTTTACTGGAACTTGCAATCTATTAACCAACTGAACATTGATAAAATTATGAATGAACTAGGATTAATAAAAACAATCACATTTTCTTTATGAATACAACCATGAACCTATAATATAGATTTGTCACATGAAAATAAAATCTTGGTGATGTATTTATCTTTACTCTTTGTATGAGACCACTTGTCTAAAGTCAATTTTTCAAATGCTTCCTCAGAAAATGACATCCACTCAGAATGGTCTAATTATTTCCACCATATGAGAGCATTACCTTGGAAACCCCAGTCTACAAAAGATGTCCACTTCCCTTTCCATAATGACTTTTGAGATTGTATAAATTCTTCAATCCTAGGTTCATCATCTCTTCCAGTAAAATATATCATGCTTGGAATAAATCTTCAACAAAAACTAGTGTGTAGAAATAACTTATGGTGGAAAATCACGGTTTTTTTTCGGAAAAACCCTAAGAATATGTCGAATTTAAAATGATGAATAACTTTACTTCATGGAATCCATTTCAGCTAATTGTATTTTTGAAATTGTGTATTTTTTCGAGAGGAATTCAAGCACCCAATTTGTTTTGTCAAATTCATCTCATAAATCTTTATATTTGAACTTGAAGTGTGTCGCCCTCTTTTTCTTCCCTAAACAATTTCTACAAAAAGAACAAAAAAAATCTTCCCTTATTTGGACAAGGAAAGTTCTCTGATACCAACTGTTAAGAACTTGAATAGATCTGCAAATATAAAAAAATGTTGAATTTAAAATGCTCATAACATTACTTCCCAGACTCCATTTTGGCTGTTTTTTTTTTAAAATTGGGTATTTTTCTGAGAGGAATTCAAGTACCCAGTTTGTTTTTTCAAATTCATATCATAAATATTCATATCTGAACCTAAAGTGAACCACCCTATTTTTCTTCGCTAAAACATTTCTGCAAAAAGAGAAAAAAATGTCTTCCCTTTTTTGGCCAAGGAAAATGCTCTGATACCAATTGTTAAGAACCTGAATAGATCTCACACTTAGTTTTTACAATGAAAATATTGTTCACTATCTTTCATTACATTTCTTATACTTCTTTATATAGCTCTCTCTATCTCCTAGAAACCTTCTAGAGAGCCTTCTCACATTTATTACATTTAACTACCATAGTGGGCCTTTATTAATATAGTGGACCTAGTCCACCTTACATTGAATGATCAGATTCTCATATATTAAATGAATTTCACTAATAATACATAACCACATTCCCATTGGATACCTCCCCAAGTACTCCATATTACCTCCCTAGGTATACTACACATTATGGAGGCTAAGTACTTAATATTAAATATTTCCTTGAGCCAACTTGTCCTCTAGGGTTAAGTTTAATGCTTTAGGGTTTCTTCTTGCTTCTCAGAATATTCTATTCTCGTGAGTGTTACACGTGGAGGTAAATAACTCATGCAAATACCATAATATCAACATTAATAGTGTTCCCTTTTCAAAATAATAATTCAAGATGGTACTTTCATGAAAAATTTGTTTGTTGGACTCCAAATTATTTTATACAATAATCTATATGCCTAGAATTATTTAATCACAACATCAATTATATCCACATAATAATTATATGAGTTATAATGAAAAACATTGAAATATCTATAAGAAACCATAATATCCTTTGAGTCACAACCATAACATTAAGTCCAATGTTTCATCCCTTAAAACAAACAGGAACATGCACAATGTTTACAACAATTAATATACATAATTTATTTAAACATTTTCCAATGCAATCCATATAGATGTTATAACTCTTATTCAAGCCTCAAACATTTTTCACAAATGTGTCACTTTTAAATAATCAACATAATGATTGAACAAAAAAAAATTAACACCTTGATCCCAAGATTCAAATAAATAAGTGGGTACATATCTCTTCCAGAATTACCAAATAAAGTACCCAATAAAATCATGCCCAAGTAACCGAGCATGTACAATTCTCCCATCAAACATAGAATTGGAGTAAATATGATATGAATGTAATATTTAAGGTTTAAAACAACAAATGGAAGGTATGACTGATGGTTCAACCAGAGCATTTGGTATTTGAATAGCCCAAACAACTCATTATGTAGGTTCTCTATCATAAATTACCACAGAACAATAACATGCAACACTACCCTCGGCTATGTGGGTCTCCAAAAAAACATATTGAAACCTTCAATAGACAAGACAAATAAATCCAACCCCTTTAACAATAGTCCAAAATGACCGACCAAGTATAAACGTGTGCCCGACCAAAAAGAATGAATAACACTTTCATCAAATTTTGAGTGGAATTATATTCATACTGTGCAATTTTTTCCATGCCATTCTGTTGGTGACGTCATAACAAGGTAGCTAACAACTTAGGGTTTTATCAAGAGAAGGAAAGATATACATTAATCTTTCATCAATTCACATTGAAACCCACAGGGTCGAAAAATGCCATGTGTACACTAGCCACAGAGACTAGTAATATTGATATAAAGGTGGGGAATTCACAAAGCTGAGAGATTTGGAAAACTATGATAACCAATTTCAACAGAGAGGCCAACCCAAATACAAAGCCATGGAAAAGCGGGCTCAAATTCAATTTTTATTCAACAATTCGATGAAAATGGTTACACACAACAAGAAGACCGCAACCATTTCTTTTTTAAATTCCAACAGTCCAGAAGCACCACCATGAGAAACCAAGGATGAAAACACCAATGCACAGTTCAAAATATCATAATAGTTTTAGAGTTACACAGACCATGAGAAACCAGATCCAAAATTTGATTCAAAGGGAAGAGTAACTATCATGGATGGAAAAGTAAGAAAACTCATTCCTGGAAAATCGTGTGTGAGGAAAAAAACAAGACTGTATATGTCCTTCATGACCGAGCAAGGCAGAGCAAAAAGAACTACCAAAGCCAAAACAATGCAAGAATGACTAGGGTGACAGGATTGAGGGTAGTTTGAGTGACGTGAAGTAAATGCATGTCGCTTCTCCCTTCAAATCTTCATTGAATTGTTAGTACGAGCCAAGCCTAGTCACCATAGCACTAAAATCCAATTATTAATTAACCAAAACATAAAATTTCCATATCATTTCTTCAAGGTGCACCACCCCTTGGTAATATCAAACTTCTTCAAATTTCAACCTGCTAGGAACACAAATCAATATGAAACTCAAACAATGCACTTTACCATAGTAGCAACGGTCAAGAGCACCCAAAATATTGTCATAAAAATTCACAACAATAGAACATGAGTATAATTGTTTTATCCAAAATGGAAACATTATTATATTCTATGAGAGATCATCAAAGACATTTAGTTCCATTTTTTAATCATCCAACCAACACATATCACCATAACATTTTAAACCGTAATATAGAACAAATGAAATGTAGAATACTGTGTTGATTCCATCACATAAACCAAGAAAATATAAGCGTTGATTATCCACCATAGTGCCATAAATCTACAAGGGGGTCCCACCTACTACTTTATTATTAATATAAATAAATAATAAAGCTTGGAAATCATTTGCGAGCATAGAATTCATTGTTTCATTTTTAAGCGTCAACACTCATCATATTTTGTCAAGAATTCCTCTAAGTTGTTCAACCCATGAAAACTTGGAGCTTCTCTTATTTTTGTACCAACCCGCCTTACTGTGCAGTCTATTCTTATGCAACTCCTTGTGGATACTTCATGTAATTGACCTTTCCAATTCTCCACACCCATGTCTGAGTCAAAAGAACATGATGTAATGATTCTCCAGCTAAGTAACCCATCTACAGTTGGGTTGACATAGTCTTCTTCTCGCGCAGTGGTTTTGTACAACTGATTGCTTTCTTCTAAATACAAACAAGTAACTTCTACAAACCTTTCTCCTTCTAAAGGATCCAATGGTGCAATGAATCTACATTCACCTGATTCAAAGTCATTTTCATTGTCTTTGGTTTGATTATAGTTTGGTTATCAAATGCCCAATCCAATCCAAGTAATGCTAGGTAAGGTGTTGTGTCATCCACTATCTCTATCACTTCAAAATTTTTCATAGTGCAGACTCCATCCAAATCTATTCTCACAGCTTTAAGCCTTCTAATTTGTAACACTCTATGTTGATATTCTAGTCTCAACTGGACAGGTGAATAGCCTGATGTGGGTTCTCCCATACACTACCATGTAATTTTAGGAAAGACAGTTACTTCAAAGCCTAAATCTAGTATAATATCTCCCATGTTGAAATCTCCAATGTTGGCATTTAGATTGAATTCTCTACTTTTCCTTCTTCATGTATGGAGATGATTGATTGTTTTCTACTCTAACTTCCCTTCTACCTTTGTGTTTCATCTTTCTAGAAGATTTTGTAAGACCTTAAAAGACGATGGATCATTCAATAACTTAACACATGATTGAAGAAAATTCTTTATGGTACTTACTTTCTCTAAAGGTTTTCCTTTATTGGTATGGTCCATTAAATATGACATCTCGTACATTTGTGGGACTTGAGTTTGTTTCACAGTTGATGTAGATGCAACATTCTATTTGAGAACCTCATGTCTAGCCTCTATAAATGTTTCCTTTTCTTCTTGCACATAAAACTACTTTTGTGGCTCATTATTCTTCTTGACCCATTGGTGTTGAGCTAGATCTTGTTTTTCTACATAAACTCCTATCTTGGCTCCTTCTCGAGTGAATATATTTATGTTTCTCCCATCATCCACGGATTTTGCAGAAATCCACTCGGCATTCTAGATGTTTTGTATCCTTTTTTACTGGATCTTTTCCAAGAGTGTTGGGCAATCTTCTCTGTCATGGCCTCCTACATGAAAGTACATACATGTGGTCAATGGAAGTGCAAAATACCTTACATAATTTTTTATGTGTTGTCAGTTGTGGCACACTACTAGTCCTCTCCCTTAGCCTCCACTTCTGTATCCAGCTCAATCTCCTCGCAATGTGTTTTATTGAGGTACCTTGTTATACTGCACATGATTATACTATGGTTGTGCTTTGTTGTATTATGGTTGCACGTTTTTGTATGGTGGTTGTACATGGATGAACTCAGGTGCATATTTCCATGTCATAATTTCTTATTTCATCTTGTAAGTGTCTGAGATTCTTTCTCTCATCGGTTCTGGTGTTCTACAATCCTTATAATCATGTCCCACTAATTTGAAAAAAATGAAATATGAAATTTTTGGTACTATCTTATACTTTTGCATCATTTTAAAATGATATGGATTATTCCCATGCCTCTTAAAAATATCACACCATGCTCCTCCTATTAGAAAGGTGTTCAACACCCCTGTTTCTAAGTACTGTGCAAAAGTTGGACATTCATTCTTATGCTGTCCTTTTGTCTTGCATAGCGTACACCAAACAAATTCTCTTTTCTCTTTTCCATTATTCTGGTTAAGTTCAAATGTGAGATTCTTCAAATCCTCCTTCAACTCATCTATTGTTGGATCTATATACTGATACTATTTTTCTTCTAGTTGTAGGGCTGTGTGCAGATCCTTTGCCTGAGTTTGGAACTTGTTTTGTCTCAAAGGTACTTCAAGTGTGGTAAGAGTGAGTTAACAAATAAGTGCCTATGTTGCATGTCAATAATTTCATATTTCAACGTACCTTTCAAAAATTTGAACCTCTAGTCAATCTCCCAAATAGACTCACCTAGTTTCTACCTGATTTCAATCATTTCATTCATGTACTGGTATTTTGAGCTTGGCTTCTAAAATTCATTTACCAATAGTGTTTTCACATCTGCAATATTATTTGGTACTCCCTATGGACTCTTCACATATAGGTTCATGTATCAGTCCAACGTTCACTCTCGTAGTGTGATAGATAACTACATGAGCTTTGTATACTCATCTGTGATCTTATTTTCTTACCAGATATTTTCACAGATGAATAAATAATTTTCAAGGTCCTCTGATGCCTCTCCGCGAAATTCTGGTAATCTGATTGTGGGGTCATGCTTTGAAATTTTGAACTGTGTTGAACTACTTCCTCCACGCGATGTGGATAGTTGACTGTTACTTCCTAAACTTTCTCCCACAATTGATTTTCCTAAATTGGATCTTTTTCTTGTTGCGCTTCTTCCACTAAAATTTGGTTATCTAAATGCTGGTGTTATTTTCGATGTATCAGTCACACATGGGGTTGTAGGTTCCACACTGATGGTGATTTGAATTGGAGTTATTTCTTATGTTCCTGACCCTAGACCTCTTATTTTCCTTTCATATGTTGCACGCAAGATTTCTTCAATATTCTCCACATCCCAAAGATCCTCTACCTCTTCTTCATCATTCGCCAAGCCCTCTCTGTCGGCTATGGAAATATTCTTGTTATTCATTTTATATTAGTAAGGTATTATGTTGTGTGTATTTCTAGCCTTTTCCATTATTTGATTTATCTAGTCCTCTTCCATCATGATTGCTTTGATGGAATCTTTCTTCTTTCCTGTATCCATCAACCTCATGTTAGTGCTTCCCCCCCTTCCCCCATGCACATAGGGTAGTTTGGTTATATGATTCCATGGTCATAACATCGTTGTCATACAATAAAATCTTGATTGAAGAATACAATGATGCGATGTACCTACCTATGGGCCCCTTTATAAAATCATGATCTTCCTTAGTGTACGAATTTGCATTATCTACTGTAAATACGACGATAAACCTTGAAACAATACTCTCTAACCAAAAATCTACTACATGCATGCATTTTTATTAACTTGTTGTAACTATGTGATCTCCACAGGATTCCACTCTAGTTGTTAGATCTGATTCATTGGGTGCTTTTCGTTTAACCTCAATAACAAATCCTGCAACAAATTCAGGAAATCACATAAAAATACCTCATGCAAGTCGCTAAACATGTATTTTTCGATATATTTTTGTGATGTTAACTTAGGGTTTATGTTGTCCTTTTGTGGAAACTTGAGTTCCTTTATTCTCCACCATCTTTAAATCTCTGTATTCATTGGATTCCATGGTATGAACATTCCCTTATATACTTTCATCTTCCATGCTTTTCTTGCATTGATCTCATCCACTTAATCCCATGCAGTTTTAACTAGCAATGAAACCATTTTTTGGTTACTTCTTGGGTTGACCTAGGTTCTGATCTCAAACAAGTTTACGAAAAATCCCTCAAAACTATCGGCCCTCCTCGCAAAATAGTACGCAAAGCTATGCACAGGGTGCATAGCGTAGTCTCACCCAAGGTAGATTTTATGGGGGACTGCAATACTCAGGTGTTTTCATTCTATAAATGAGTGGGGATTGTGGTTAGCTTCTTTTCATTATGCAATATCCTTGTTAATGATGCATCTACTTCTACGATTCATTGAACTTTAAACCTATGCATGCATATTGATATAACTACTTTAACCTTTCATTCCTAAGATAATGATTAAAAAAAATGTAAATCATTCATTAACAATCACATAGAACACAAGGTTTATTATGTTTCACCCCCTCCTAGGGCTATGCCACAAAGATCCAACTTCTTTACTCTTTTATTTATTCTACTACAAAATCTTGCACTGCGCATAATAAATATTTGGTATTACAATCAAAATGAGGGTAAGTACCCTCATGGAGGCTGAGTAGATCACACCATTCTCATCAACCTGTCACCTAACCCTCAAAACCTATCTTATCTCACTCTACCACAAAAATTATTACAATCAATCGCTTCCCAACCAACTAACTCTTAATAATCAACTACCCACACCCAACCTAGACCTCCTAGGTCCTTATTTATACTACTCTATAGGATTATATCTATTACAATTTTTGTCAAAAACCCTAACCCTATCATGGTTAAGCATGTTCTCATGCGCATCATGTTGCTTTTCCTTCTACATGTTGTTTTTCCTTCTTTTTTTGCATGCTTCTTTCCTAACACCTATTGCACCCACTCCAAAATTAGGTCTTTCTCTCCAAAATTAATCATGTTCCCCAAATCGATCTTTGTCCCAAAAATATACCTATGCCCAACATTCATATAACTTCTCACAACTCCAGTGGCATGTGCAATATCTAGTCTTACGGACTCCATCATATACATCAAGCTACCAACTATTGATGAATAAAGGACCATGGACATGTATTCTATTTGCTCATATGGCTTGGGACACATCTCCTTGGTTAATTTTAAATGGATGGCCAAAGGTGTACTAACTAGTTTTTCATTCTTCATTCTAAAGCTCTTCAACACCTTCTCTATGTACTCACTCTAAGACAATGTCAATTTACAATTTTTACTGTCTCCTATTATTCTCATACCAAGATTTTTTTTTGTAGAACCCAAATCCTTCATCAAAAATTAATTAGATAATTCATTCTTGAGCACATTTATATCTTGCTTGTTATACCCTGCAACAAGCATGTCATCTACATACAATAGAAAAATAATATATCTTCCATTTTCTAGCCTCTTAAAATAAACACAGTGATCAAAATGACATCTACTATAACATTGTTCTATCATAAACCTGCCAAACTTGAAATACCACTTCCTTGGAGCTTTGTTTAGGCCATACAATCTCTTCTTCAACTTTCATACCAAATTATTCTTCCCTTTGACCTCATACCCCTGTGGATTGTGTGTATCAATCTCTTCATCCAAATCCCCATGGAGAAAAGTTGTTTTTACATATAATTATTCAAGATGCAAATCTTTTACTACCAAAAGACTTAAAAAGTTCCTAATTGAAGTCATTTTAGCAATAAGAGAAAATATTTCATAAAAATATGTAGCTTTCTTTTGTGCAAACACCTTAAAAACAAGTATGGCCTTGTACCACTTTTTTCTTCCATCTTCTTCCTTCAACCTATAAACCCATTTATTTTGCAATGTTATTTTTCATGCAGGAAATTCAACCAAGTCACAATTCTGGTTATTTACTAAGGAATCCATTTCCTCTTTCACACCTTTCTCCCACTTGTTTTTAGTGTCTACCTAGATTTCATCTTCATAACTTTCTAGTTCACCAAAATTAGTCAATAATTTATAAGACAATGAAGGAGAGTATCATTCAGAGGGTACACTTGACCAATTATATCTTCTAACAACACTTGCAGGAGTTTGAGGTACGTGTTGCTCATGTTGTTGTGCATTTTGATTTTATGGTATCTTTGGAGTTTCTTTTCCAATGATCTCATCAAGCATTGTGTATTCTTCTTTTTCTTTTTCTTGTTTCTTTCCATGCAACTGATCTTTGTAAATGACCTTCTCATTGAATATGATATCTCTACTACTGGCGATTTTGTGATTTTTATAATATTATAAGAGATAACCAAAATCATTAACATTGTATCCAATAAAGACAAACTTCTTGTATTTTTCTTCAATCTTTCTTCTATTTTCTTTATCAATATGGACAAACGCTTCACAACTAAAAGTCTTCATAAATGAATAGTTTACCTTTTTACCTATCCGAGCCTCCTATTGGTCCTAAATTATGCACCTGACTTCTAAAGGGAAGATCTAGATGCCACCTCAAATTTTGAATGGTTGGTTTTTATTTTTGATAAGTTGGTTTTTTGGTCAGCTAAAAGATAGCTTTTTGAAGATGAAAATCTGGTGGGACTTGCCAAAAAATATGAATGTAGGTTTTCCTTAGCTAATCGTATGAACTTTAATGAATAGTTGGGGATATGGAAATATAAAGAAGGGAAATAACAACAATAAATGCAATGAATTACTTGTTGTGTGAGAAGTAAGACTTAAAATGAAATTTTACGACCTAGACAAATATTCAGATACAAATCATCCAGCATGTTTCCAAATAATTAACCTTTTTACTAAAACAATAGATGTTTAATAGGTTGCATAAAAACGAAACTATGAATTATAACAATAGATGAAAGAAGAAGGAAATGTACATTGCACACATCACAATTTGCACATAATATAAGATTAAAAAAAATAAAAACTTGAGCAAGAAAAGACAACTATCATCAATATATATTCACCAAGTAGAGAAATTTACAATCATATGAGTAGGTCCAGCCAATTATAATACTTGAATATTTTCACTAAAAGCTAAACCCTTCTTACATTCAAAATTTGATCGATTTTTCCTTTTTCCAAAAGGTTCGACCACCTTTCTAGGATCTAACTCAAAATTTAAACTTCACATTACAAGTAGACCCTATCAATCAACTCAAATATCACTTTTTAATCATAATTTCTAAACATTGTTTTGACTTGAGTGAATCTGATTTGAAGCATCAATTCATAATATTCTCCTTAATTTGACCTCAAAAGCATTGTTTTTATCAAAAAACAACAACTTATTAAAAGTGGTAACAATGCCTCTAATGAGACTTAAACAAAATTTATATTAGTGCAACAAGAGCTCATGTTGATAATTGGAGTAAAACAAACTCGTATCAAGGAGTATTCCCAAGTTTTTGTTGGATTTCGACTTCACATGGATACCCACGTGCACTCCATATGGAAACTGAATTGGAACATAGATAGATAAAACTCACCCAGAAATTGGTGAATTTATGGGAAGAACGACCTCAAATACCTCTTGGATTATATGATACCATGATACCTATGTAGAATGTGAGAGAGGTTTTTGTGCATGTGCTCATTCCCAAAAAAAATCTCTTTCAGTTTTTAAAAATAAATTTCCATATGTTAGTAATGATCACCCAAAGACAATGACAAAAACAAGGAAATCAACATTTGGTGAAATTATGGAAAATGGCTTGAAATGTCTCTTCAATTTTCCAAAAACATGATACATGTGTAAAATATAAGATAAATGTTTGTGCATGGGATTGTTCTCAACAAAACCCTGTTTCATTTTTCAAAAATTCACCTCCAATTATTCAGAAGGCAGACCGAAAGACAATGACAAAAATAAGAAAATACTGAGCATTTTTAGAAAATTTGTCTAGTGCCTTTTGATTTTTCTTCTAGATGTTTTGGTAATTCCTTTGTAATAAGTGTTATTAATTTAAATATCCTATTGTTTGTTTTTTCATATATTTGGTTTGATTAAGACCTGTACCTTTCCTTCAAGTTTATCTTCTGGTCTTTTTTTGCAGCTTCGAATGTTGCTTCTCCAACTCTTGATTCTGTTGTTGCAAAGTCAGAATTTATTGTTTTAATTATTGTACCCGGTGGCTATAATTTATACCTTCATCAGCATCCACCTTTGTTTTAATTAAAACCTGCTTATTGCCTCTCTCTTTTAACCCCTGCTCATCATGCATGGAAGATTTATTATAATCAACTAGCATTTTTATTTTTTTGGACCTTATTTCATACATGTGCATTACTTCAAACCCTTTTCCATGTGATTCCTTCATATACCCATGCATTTATTATATGTTGGCCATGTTGAAATAATGTAACTGCAAAGTGTATTCTAATTATTATTGTGGAATTATTTATTAGATCAATCCCCATTGCGGATTGATCATGTCAGCTATTGTAAAGGACCAAATCCCATTTTCCAGACTCGTCAAAATATAATTGTAATAGGAATAATAAGAAGTTGGCCCTTGAATATATTAAAGAGGCCCCATAATATATTAAAGGTGGTTATAACCACCCAGATTGAGAAGTCGGACCTACCAGTGAATAGACACTTCCACATGTGCCATAATTCTATAAATAAGAAGGCTAGAACCTCACTTAGAGACACACTCATTTGTTCTTGGAGAGACAAGTTTTAGAGTTGTAGTTGGAGAAGAGAGAGAGAGAGAGAGAGAGAGAGAGAGAGAGAGAGGCATTCTTGGGAGAGGATTTTTTGTATTTTTTTTTAGTTATCTCTTGGCATTGTATTGGCTATCTATAATAAGGAATTGTTTGCTGGGTTTTCTTCCCCTTGAGGGTTTCCCATGATAAATGATGTGTCTCTTGCGATTGTGTATTTCTCAGTGATCCTATCTTATGCTATTTTTGTATATTGAAATTCAAACAACTCTAATAATATCTTAAACCTTAACATGGTATCATAGCTAAGCTGAAGAGAACATCTTTCACAAGAGAAAGTGAAAAATGTCATTGTTGTCGTACATGCAAATAAGGGATTTTTTTTGGTGAGGTATTCCAACCCTAAAACCATATAGACAAGTGTGCCCTCCCTCAAGGATCACTTTATAATCCTTAGTGCAATGTTTTAGTGGCTAGACCTCTCGAAAAGTGAAACCCTATTTTCACAAAGTACCAGAAGTACCAAAACAACAGAGTTCCAGAAGTACTAGAGTACTAGAGGCACCAGAAAATGAGAAGCACCAGTCCAGAAATCCACAGATCAATTTTGGAAGGGTAAACATTGGATTTTATCAGATCCAAACACACTAGGCTACTCACCTCAACCAAGTGCACCTCCTGGTAAGTTCATAATTTAATTTTGAACATTTTTCATTTTTGGACATTTTCTCAGCTTCAAGTAAAAGATGTCTGCAAGCATTAAGGTTGTTGACAACATAGAAAGTGTGGAAAAATTTTGTGCCTGGAAGTATAGGCTTGGCCCCATTCTTGAATAGAATGAACTAGAAAGACTCATCAAAGAATAAGTGTTGGAGCTCAATGACGGTGAAGGAAAAGAAAAGCACCAAAAGGACATAATCAGGGCCAAAAGAATCATTGTAGATTCAATCAAAGACCACCTGATTCCCTATGTGTCATCAAAGAAGACTCGGAAAGAAATGTTTTATGCCTTAAACAAACTGTATGAAGGAAATAACATAAACCGAAATATGAATCTAAGAACTTAGCTCAAGAACACAAGGATGCAAAGAGGAGAATCAGTCCAAGAATACTTCTCCAAAATCTTAGAATTCAATGAACAATTAGAACCAATTCGAGATACCATAGATGAAGACAAACTCATAATGAAAGCCCTCAATGGTATCACATGACCTTGGGATGCATTCATGAAAACCATTTGTGCAAGAAAAGAGAAAATAAATGTTGATAGTCTTTGGGAAGAATGCATTCAAGAAGAATCAAGAGTAGCTAATCGAGAGGCCTTACTAGCAAGAGATGAAGATCAAGCCCTAGATACTCACACTAAGGGAGGAAGGAATAATTCTTACTTCCAGAAAGAAACTTATAAAGAGTCTCACCCCCAAAACAAATTCAATCATAAATAATCTCATCCAAAGAGATTCTAGAAGAAAGGACAACGAAAGGAAACAAATTACTCATATGTTCAATGCTACCATTGTGAAAAGATGGGACACATTGTGAAATTTTTTCTAGCTAGATGAGAAGAATAGAAGAGGAAAAATAACAGGCACCATGCCCATGTAGTAGAAGATGAAGAGCCACCCACAAAGATGATAAGAGAATAGATTAAATACTATGTATTAATCTCGGCCCTTTTAGGATCGGTAACACCCAGAGAGGACACTTAGCTCATTGATAGTGGTGCATCCAAGGACATGACAGGTCAAAGAGATATTCTCTCTTGCATTTCAAAAAAGAAGTTTTCTAATAAAGTGAAACTTGGAGATGATTACCAATATCGCATCAAGGGAGTGGGAGAATCAAAATACAAGCTTAATTTAGGGAATTCAATGAAGATGAAGGACTTACTCTGTAGTGTACCTTTTTGTTGACCAAGGATTTTAACATGCAATATAACAATCTATATACACTTACATTGGATTTACATAACACATACAGTCCAGTATATACTCCACATGCATTTAACAATTAAACACATTCAACACAGAGTATTCATATGAATTACTACCATAATTAGCAAGCAATTAGCTTTTCATATTAATTCATATACACAGCGGAAAACATGATACATAATATACATATACAACACAGTCGTGCCAAAATGTGATAAGAACATAGTTATACACTTATCTTGTAACATGGTGAAATCCACCAACCAAATGCAGACCTTCCACGAACCTCCCAGCCTTAGACCACACTATTCATCATCTCAACAGTGGGTCACCCCCGAGATGGGATTGAGCTCCACCCGAAGGTAAGGAATCCTAGGCTAGGCTGAGGTTACAAGAAAAACAACACTGAAATATCTGCAAAGATTCCTCCCAAAGGTGCCATCTTACGCCCACTACTACCAGACTCTCATTCCCCACATTCATGTTCTGCCCGAGAGTATACACCTTCACACGCACAGTCCATCGGTGCTAACCTCCTCTCTGGGTCTCGGAAACAGGCTGGATTAGGAAGTCTCAGAGTCTGAAGCTGGTGTTGGACACTCTCTGGAAGAAACCGCTTCCCAACAAACTCTTTCACCTGGAAGAGTTTCTCACAGGTCTGACAACCTGCTTCTTCCAACCACAGTCACCTCCCTCACCAGAAGAGGGTTCAAACACAAGATCAACACAATCTTACTCTGGTCAGTATGCTACACGCAGTCCAGCACTGTGTGGCCACAAAAACCAATTGGGAAAAACAAACACGCGCTTCCCCAATGGGTTCCGCAATCACGGGATCGTATCACGGTTTCTATTTCGAAATGGTACAAGGGTAATCTTGGAGAGGTCCGACTGGTTCATGCTCAGACGGTCAGGTAGAATGGGGAAGATCCCCTCCCATGGTTCATCTCGGCTCTTATATTTGCATGCACCAGGGTTGACACTTTTCATCCTGGGAAATGCATGTGTTCCCATAGCTTGCATCCCTTTTGCACATTTTCCCTTGCTAGGAACTTAGGATAAAAATAGAACAAAATACACATGTCTTTTGGGAAATAATTATTAAAATATTATATCCCAAGCTTAAACCCCCTAGGCTTAGCCCCTAGGCTCAACACTTATCCCTTTTCTCCCACCTTCCAGCCCCTAATCCCTTGCCCACTCTGTGGACGCTCAGTCCCCCTTCACTCATTCATCATGGTCGGTCTACACCTGGCGGTGTTTATATTTTTTTATTAATCATTCTGCATACATACAAGTACATCAGCAGGCTCCTAGCCTTCAACACTTAGGCTCCTTGGCCTAACAAAATCATAATCCTACCAGCTTATACAAAACTTGGCTCACCAGCCTATAGAACATGTTTACAATTCATTTCATATATCATGATTTGCAATGGGGCTTGGCCTTGGGGACACTACAATCCCCCTCCCCTTATTTTTTCACTATCCTCAGTGCAACTTACACTGTCTCTGCACGTCTTTCAAAATTTTCAAAAAGATGCAGGTACTCTACCCGCATTACTTCTCCATGCTCCCATGTCACGTCTTCAGGACTGTACTAGGTCCACTGGACCTTTACAATCTCTATAGCTCGATTCTGGAGCTGTTTTCTTTTCCTGTCCAATATGCACACAGGATGCACTTGCAGGACACCTTCTGGTTCCACCTGAATCACAGTCCAATCGATAACATGATTAGCATCTGGTACATATTTCTTAAGAAGTGAAACATGAAACACATTATTTACATTCATAGATGTAGGTAATGCAAGCATGTATGCAACTGGCCCAATCCTTTCCAGGATCTCAAATGGCCCACAAAATCTTGTTGCCAACTTGGTGCAACTTCCCAGTCTCAGAGAACTCCTGTTAGTTTTCACTTTCAGGAACACATGGTCACCCACTTTGAATTTGTTCTATTACTATCAGCGTAAATTTTATGCCTGTCTTGGGCAACTTTCAGATTCTGTTTGATCTTCATCATTTGATCTTCCATCTCTTTAAGTAGTTCAGGTCCAACTACTACTCTGTCAGCTGGATTATCCCAGCTCACTGGAGTGTTGCACTTTCTTCCATAAAGTGCTTCTAATGGGCTCATCTTCAGAGATGTATGATACCCATTATTGTAGGAGAATTCTACCAAATGCAAGTAGTCTTCCCACCTTGATGGTTTATCCATCACATACATTCTCAGAATGTCTTCTATTACTTTATTTACTCTCTCTGTCTTTCCATCGGACTCAGGGTGATATGTTGTACTAAAGTTCAGATTCGTTCTGAATCCTTTGAACAGTACTTTCCAGAAATTCGAAGTGAATTTCGGGTCCCTATCAGACACAATTGTCTTAGGAATCCCATGCAAGCGTGCAACTTCTTTTAAAAATATATCAACAACATCTGCTGCTTTGTGGGTGGTTTTCAGTGGAATAAAATGGGCAGCTTTAGTAAGCTTGTCCACCACCACCATGATCGAAGCATGCTGCTTGCTTGTTCTGGGCAATCCTGTGATAAAATCCATTGTTACCATGTCCCATTTCCATTTAGGAATAGGTAAAGGCTGCAACAACCCTGCTGGGTGTCTATGCTCATCCTTAACCTTTTGGCACTCCATACATCTGGTGATGTATTCAGTAATATCTTTCTTCAAACCCGACCAAAAATAATGGCTTTTGACTGCTGCCACAGTCTTTTGATATCCAGGATGTCCAACATAAGTCATGTTATGCATCTCTTTTAGAATTTCCAGCTTCAATTCTTGGACATTGGGTACATATACCCTGTTCTTATGAAGAAGTAAACCATCAGTTCCCAAGGTGTAACTTTCCTTGGTTTGTGGTTTCCCATGCTGCTGTAGCTTTGCTACAAGTCTTTTGTACTGCAAATCAACATTTGCAGCTTCAAGAATCTTTTCTTTAATCTCAGTTTTGTACATGCTAATAGTTGTAGCATGTAATTTGTGCACTTTTCTGCTGAGTGCATCAGCCACCTTATTTTCTTTCCCTTTGATATGCTTGATGTCAAAGTCATATTCGCACAGAAATTCCAGCCATCTAATTTGCCTGGCATTTAAGGTTGGCTGACCAAATAAATATTTCAGACAATTGTGGTCTGTTCTTAATTTGAATCTCTTGCCCATGAGGTAACGTCTCCATTTCCTCAAGGCGTGGACGATTGCCACTAGCTCCAAATCATGGGTGGCGTAATTCTTCTCATGTTCCTTCAACTTTCGGGATTCATAGCAAACTACAAATCCTTCTTGGCTGAGAACTCCTCCCAACCCTTCCTTACACACATTTGTGCACACTACATAATCCTTGTTTGGATCTGCAATCCTCAGGATTGGAGCACTAGTGAGTAGTTGCTTCAGTTTCTAGAAGTTTCTCTCACATTCATCAGTCCACTGGAACTTCTTCCCCTTTCTTTGCAAGGAAGTGATAGAATGGGCTATCTTTGAGAATCCGGCTATAAACCTCCTATAATAGTCTGCTAGACCCATAAAATATCTAACTTCTGTCACATTCCTTGGTGTTGTCCATTCTCGAATGACCTGTACCTTTTCAATATCCATAGTGATCCCTTCTTCATATATTATATGCCCCAAGTAATGGATCTACCTTTGGTAAAAGGAGCACTTGCTCAGTTTTGTGTACAACTGGTGTTCTCTCAACACCTGTAGCACCATTCTCAGGTGTTGTTCATGTTGTTCCTTTGTCTTGGAATACACCAAGATATCATCCAAGAAGACTATGACAAACTTGTCCAGATAATTTTTGAACACTCCATTCATTAAGCACATAAAGACAGCAGGCACGTTGGACAATCCAAACGACACCACTATAAACTCATAATGACCGTACCTTGTTTTGAAGGTGGTCTTGCTGATGTCCTCATCCCTTATTCTAACTTGGTGATATCCATATCGGAGATCTATTTTCGAAAATATTTTCACATCCTTCAACTAATCAAAAAGATCATCAATCCTCAGCAGAGGATACTTGTTCTTAACAGTGACCTTATTCAACTATCGAAAATCAATGCACAGCCTCAACGTCCCATATTTCTTCTTCACAAATAGGACCGAGGCTCCCAACGGTGACACACTAGGGTGAATGTAACCTTTCTTTAGTATCTCTTCGAGCTACAATTGCAACTCTTTCAGCTCTGGCGTATTCATTCTATAAGGAACTTTCGAAACTGGAGTTGTTCCAGGCATCAAATTTATAGAAAAGTTGATGTCCCTCCTCGGAGGTAGTCTAGGTACCTCCTGAAATACATCCTTGAACTCCTTGAGTACTTCATTGTCTTCCAGATTCGATCCTACATCTTGGGATGCTTCTTCCACCCGAGCTTCAAATAATTGACAACCTTTCCGGTAACATTTCTTCAACTGCATGGCTGAGATTTCCCTCACAGCCATGGCTTTGGGAATTCCTTGGACTATTACCTAATTTCCCTCTTCGTTTAGGCATGTGAACCTCTTGTTATGACAATCCAGAAAGGCATGGTGCTGGTCCAGCCAGTCCATCCCAATTAAGTAATCATATGAGCCTAAAGGCAAAATGTTCAGTTCAACCTTAGTGCTCATTCCTTTCATGTCCACTGAACAGGACTTAACCAATTCAGTGACCTTCCTCTTGGTCCCTGTGACCAACTACACTAACCAAGACTTCTCATGTTTTCTCCTCATTAGATGCAAACTTTCCACCACTCTAGGATCTACATAACTATGGCTAGCCCCTGAATCAATTAAAATAATAAGGGGTTGGTTGTTAATCATACCTTCCACTTCAATCATGTGCGATTGAAATTCTTCTTGCCTGTTGTCTAGGGCTGCGTAGATCCTTGGCATTCTGCTACCCATATCCTCCACTGTTTCATCTTGCTGAACAGTATGTATAATTCTTGTCTTACCATTTTTATGGGGACAATCTCTGTACTTATGGTTTCCTTGACAACCCCAACACTGAATGGGCGTCAGTCTCTGTCTTTGTGCTCCCTCTTCAGTTCTTCTCGGCTCCCTAAACGATGGTTGTCCCTGACAACTATTTTAGAAAAAGGAAGGCTTGTCTCCCTTCTGCCTCTGTTCTTTCTTAAACCTCTTCTGGTCATCCCAAGCCCTCCGAAAGGTAGGATTTTCTATTTGTTGCTCATATAAGCATTTCGCCCTTCTTATTGTTTCTTCCATAGTCTTAGGATCATCATATTGAATTTTGTCTCCAATGGAAGGTGGCAGTCCACTCAGGTACCTATGAATCTTGATAGCCTCGTCTCTGATGAATGGAACATACTTCAGTAGTTCTAGAAAACTTCGTTCATACTCATCAATGGTCATACTTCCCAACTTGAGTTCGAAGAACTCCTTCATCTTTCTGTCATAGTATCTTTTAGTCATGTATTTCTTCTCAAAATACCTCTTAAATTCCTTCCAAGTGACCTCTTTCTCTCTGATGTGTTGCACCTGCACGAACTAATCCCACCACATGGATGCTTTTCCTTTTAGTTGGTACATTGCAATTCTTCCTTCTGTATGGGTGGAATAATTCTGCAATTGGAAGTATTTCTTCATGCCAAGCAACCATGTCTCAGCATCTTCCTCCTTCTTATGTTCTCCATCGAATGTTGGAGGCTTAATCTTGTTCATCTCTCCTTTCAATTCCTCCTTTCCAGATTTCTGATGTTTTCTGGTAGGGGATGGGCTTGAACTACTGTGTGTCTTACTGTCAGAATGTCTTTGGGAGAGACTAAGATGTCGGCTACCACTCCTCGACCTACTTCTTCTCCCATTGGTTCTACGACTCTCCTCACACTTGAGTCTCTACCTTTCTCGAGTTTCTTCTCTATTCTTTCCAGACTCTTCAAAAATTTTAAGTTTAATGCACCATGTCGGTCCCTGACTTTCATGAGATTTCGACTATCATCTCGATGAGCCTTGGCCTCTCTTTGCAATCCTTCAAGGATTTTCATTATGTGTTCTTCCTTATCCTTTTCTTTTCCATGCCCATTGGAGTTCGATCCTTTGACTCCCAGGTTAACATCCTTTCCTTCCTGTTCATCTTCTATTTCAGGGTTAATATGCACTTTTCCCCACTCCATACTCGGTGTTGGTTAACTAGAGTAATGACCTCCGTTGAACTCTGCACACACACTGTACAATTAAATTCGAGGTTTTTCAGGTCATCAAAGCTTCATGAACAATCTTCACCATTTATAACTAATACCAACAAGAACAAAAGAAATTTCGATTCCAAATGAGTTTTCTGGGATTCTCGTTCGACTCTGCAATTTTCGTTTTTTTGGAGCTTTCATTTTCGACACTTCGGGATTTTGAAACTTCGGGTTTTTGTACCTCGGGACTTCGGGTTTCGGGGTTTCGGATTCTCGGTACCAAAGAAATCCCATTTAACTCTCCAGGCTAGACTCGTGGTTCACACGACCTTCCCTTATATGACCACATTCATACCTCCTATCGGAGTTTCGGACTTCCCAATGTCCAAATGCACATGTCCTCAGGATTCACGATTCTCCGAATCCCGATGTGTCCTTCACACATTATCCCCCCTAGCTTAGCTCTTGGTCCACGTGACCTCTACCCTGTGACCGTAGTCAAACCTCTCATCGAGGTTTCGGACTTCGCAAATCCAAAGTGCATAAACACCTTGTCACCAGGATCCCCGATATCGCGATGACCCAAATACCGATGGACGACTCCCTTGTCATAATTTTTCCCAATGACTCCAATGACTGCCACTTGTCCATGTCACTGAATCCACTGTGGCCCCCATGCTATTTCCTTAGCCTGTTGGGATATCACATTTCGTGATTTCAAGTTGCAATATTATCCTGTCCTCAGGATCTCCGATACGCCGATTTCCGACTCTCTTCGGATTTCTGACACACGTCCTAAATGATGGATGGTTTAGGTCAACCCTCGAGTTTCCCTACTTTACAAAACCATGAACCTTCACTTACCAAAACTTCGATGACTACATTCCCTATCTGGATGACCACGCGACACGTGCCCTCTGTCTTTTGGACGGTCTGGATCTATTTCAGAACTTTCGCCCCTAGTCTCTGAGGTTTATCCTTTGAAAATCTCCCGAATGATCCTATGACTGATAGGTTTTCTAGCCAAATCTGATGGCTCAGACGGTTCCTAACCAACTTGGAATTTTGCATATCGTGATTTCCACATTTCCTATGTATTTCAAAAAGGAATTTTAATTCCTATGCACATTTTTCCAAATTCAACAGTCGTGAGGGATCGCCTTCCCTCCCGAACAGATCCTAAGGTTCTAACACAATTGGTGTAGAGACCTGTCTCCCCATGGCCATATACCACACCGACTGTGGTTTCACTACACCGCTAAACCTCCTGGGCTTGTAAGCACAGTCAAGCCACTACTTGACACTCTAGAACAAACCAAGGTCCGAAATTGGCCACTCCAGACTCAATTTCTCTTCACATTCTCGGTCCAAAGATAGCTCCACTGGCCCATCTAGGATCAGTGTCAAAACCTTGGCTCTTATACCAATTTGTAGTGTACCTTTTTGCTGACCAAGGCTTTTAACGCACAATATAACAATCTGTATACACTTACGTTGGATTTACATAACACATACAGTCCAGTATATACTCCACTTGCATTTAACAATTAAACACATTCAACACAGAGTATTCATATGAATTAGTACCATAATTAGCAAGTAATTAGCTTTTCATATTAATTCATATACACAACGAAAAACATGATACATAATATATATATATATATATATATAGCACAGTCATGCCAAAATGTGATAAGAACATAGTTAGACAGTTATCTTGTAACAATGGTGAAATCCACCAACCAAATGCAGACCTTCCATGAACCTCCCAGCCTTAGACCACACTACTCATCATCTCAACAGTGGGTCACCCCCGAGCTGGGACTGAGCTCCACCCCAAGGCAAGGAATCCTAGGCTAGGCTGAGGTTACAGGAAAAACAACATAGAAATATCTGGAAAGATTCCTCCCAAAGGTGCCATCTTACGCCCACTACTACCAGAATCTCATTCCCCACATGCCTGTTCCACTCGGTAGTACACACCTTCACACGCACAGTCCATCAGTGCTAACCTCCTCTATGGGTCTCAGCAACAGGCCAGATCAGGAAGTCTCAGAGTCTGAAGCTGGTGCTAGACACTCTCTGGAAGAAACCGCTTCCCAGCAAACTCTTTCACCTGGAAGAGTTTCTCACAGGTCTGACAACCTACTTCTTCCAACCACAGTCACCTCCCTCACCAGAAAAGAGGTCATACACAATCTCAACACAATCTTACTCTGGTCAGTATGCTACGCGCAGTCCAGCACTGCGTGGCCACAACAGCCAATTGGGAAAAATGAACATGCGCTTCCCTAATGGGTTCCACAATCACGGGATCGTATCATGATTTCTGTTTCGAAATGGTACGAGTGTAATCTTGCAGAGGTCCGACTGGTTCACGCTTAGACAGTCAGGTAGAATGGGGAAGATCCCCTCCCATGGTTCATCTCAGCTCTTATATTTGCATGCACCAGGGTTGACACTTGTCACCCTAGGAAATGCATGCGTTCCCATAGCCTGCATCCCTTTTGCACGCTTTCCCTTGCCAAGAACTTAGGATAAAAATAAAATAAAATACACATGTCTTTTGGGAAATAATTATTAAAATATTATATCCCAGGCTTAAGCCCCCTAGGCTTAGCCCCTTTCCCCCACCTTCCAGCCCCTAATCCCTTGCCCACTCTGTGGACGCTCAGTCCC
Organism: Picea engelmannii; assembly: GCA_009831015.1. Classification (NCBI taxonomy): domain Eukaryota; kingdom Viridiplantae; phylum Streptophyta; class Pinopsida; order Pinales; family Pinaceae; genus Picea; species Picea engelmannii. The sequence goes on from ML800088.1 coordinate 345,502, forward strand.
CCTTCACTCATTCATCGTGGTCGGTCTGCACCTGGCGATGCTTATATTTGTTTATTAATCATTCTGCATACATACAAGTACATCAGCAGGCTCCTGGCCTTCAACACTTAGGCTCCTTGGCCTAACAAACTCATAAGCCTACCAGCTTATACAAAACTTGGTGCACCAGCCAATAGAACATGTTTACAATTCATTTCATATATCATGATTTGCAATGGGGCTCGGCCTTGGGGACACTACATACTCTATGTACCAGGTTTGACAAAGAACCTACTCTCCATTTAATATTTAGAAAATAAAGGCTTCAAAGATTCCTTTGTAGATGGAGAAGTTCTTATGTGGGCTAAAGGAGAAACCATAAATGAAGCAATCATCATTGGAAAAGAAGAAAATTTCTTGTACAAGCTAAAGGGTCACTCAGAAGCTACCATGGCCCGCACCATTGAGAATCCATGTGAACTTTGGCATAGAAGATTAGCTGACATGAACTACAAGGTGCTACCATACATATGAAAAGTTGTCACAAGTCTACCAAAACTCAAAGTTGACCATGAAGGTGTGTGCAATGGATGTGCACAAGGGAAGAACATCAAGAACCCTTTTTTTAAGAGAGACAACAAAGCAAAAGGATTCCTAGAACTCATTCATTCAGATGTGTGTGGCCCAATGCCATAATCCTCCATTAGTGGGTATGTATACTATGTATCATTTATTGGTGATTATTCTCGTAAGACCCAGGTGTATTTTTTGAAATCTAAAGATTAAGTGTTCAACAAATTCAAGGAATTCAAAGCCTTGATAGAGAATATTTCTGAAAGAAAGATCAAGATACTCAGGTTAGATAATGGAGGAGAATATACCTCAAAAGTGTTTGTGAACTTCTACAAATATGTTGGGATCAAGAGGGGACTCACTACTCCCTATAATCCTCAACAAAATGGTGTAAATGAAAGAAAGAACAGAACAATAATGGAAGTTGTGAAGGCCATGATCCATGATCAATATCTTCCAATGTGATTATGGGGAGAAGCATCAATGACAATCGTATATGTGCAAAATTGATTGTTCCATAGTGCACTTGGGTTTAGGACCTTGGAATAGATGTTCACTGGAAATAAGGCAGAGGTAATACATCTCAAAATATTTGGCTACCGAGTTTTTATACATATTCTGAAAGAGAAGAGAAACAAGATGGAAACCTCAAGAAATAAGGGAATATTTGTGGGATACTGTGAGGTCTCCAAGACCTTCAGTGTTTATATACCAGGTCACCATCACATTGATATCGGTAGGGATGTGACCTTTGATGAATATTCAGTTCTCGAGAAATCAAGAAGAGGCCATCTTGAAGAAGTATATGAAGAGGAACCCGTAATCCCTAGAGTTGTAGAATCAGTGAGCGACGTTCCCAGAGCTACGAAACCAGTGAGGGAAGTCGTAACTTCCCCTGATGAGGAAATTCTAGAAGATCATGACATAGTATAATTTCAAGAACCTCCTCAGATGACGATCTCCCATAAAATAAATCCTTCTTGGGAAAGAGAGCTTATTCAATATGAAGAGAAGTATGGTGTTCCCGAAGGAACCACAAGACATGTAAAGAGACCTAAGACATTCTCCAGTTATATGGATTTGATGTGTGATATCCTAGAGAAAAAGCCTACATGATTTGAAGAAGCCATTCAGAAGAAAGAATGGACAGATTCCATGACAAAAGAATACCAATTCATAATAAAGAATGATGTATGGGAAATAGTTCCCAGATCGAAGAGTAAGGATGTGGTATCTTCCAAATGGATTTTCAAAATAAAGCATGTCGTTGATGGAAGTATTGAGAAGCATAAAGGAAGATTTGTCACTCATGGATTTTCTCTCCTATTGCCAGATACACTTCGATCAGAACCATCATATCCCTTGCATCTAAGATGAAGTGGAAGTTACACTAGATGGACGTAAAGACAAATTTCCTAAATGGTGTCATCGAAGAAGAAGTGTATATAGAGAAACCTCAAGGATTTGAAGTTGAAGATAGGAAGTATCATGTCTACAAGTTGAATAAGGATCTGTATGGATTGAAGCAAGATCCTAGAGCTTGGTATGGCCAAATAAACAGTTTCCTGATGAGCTTGGGATTTACCAAGAGTAAAGCATATTCTAACCTCTACCTCAAGGTTATGAACAATGAGCTAGTTATATTATTGTTGTATGTGTATGACTTATTCTTAACTGGAGAAGAAAATATCATCACTGAATGTAAGAAGAGACTTGCCTCAAAATTTTAGATGAAAGACCTTGGCCTAATGCATTATTTATTAGGTCTTGCGGTATGGCAGAGTCCAGAGAGGATATTCCTCAGCTAAGGAAAGTATGCAATCGAAATCCTAAAGATATTTGACATGTTAGAGTAAAAATCCACAAACACACCCATGAAAACAAAGTTGAAGATGTTGGTCAAAACTTCGTCAGAATTGATTGATGCCACACTGTATAGATAGATCATTGGATCATTGATGTACTTGACTAACACTAGACCAGATATTTGTTTTTCCATGAACACTTTGAGTCAGTTTCTGGTAGGACCCAAACATGTTCACCTTGTTGTTGAAAAACATGTGATGAGGTACCTCAAGGGTACATTAGATTGTGGTCTCAATTATGATGGAGATCATGATTTCACATTGAGTGGGTACACTGATTCAGATTGGGATAAAAGTGTCTCTGATAGGAAGATCACTTCAGGATGTTGTTTCAGTTTGGGATCAACCATGATCTCATGGTAAAGTAGGAAGCAATCCAACATTTCTCTCAGTACAGTGGAAGAAGAATACATTGATGCGTTTTCTGCTAGTTGTGAAGCTATATGACTTCGAAAGTTGTTGATTGATCGATTTGAACTAGAGATGGAAGCAATCATGATACTATGTGACAACTAGAGATGCATAAAGATGACAAAGAATCATGTATTCCATGATAAGTCAAAGCACATAGAGATCTGATATCATTACATCTATGACATGGTGCATAGAGGATTCATAAAGCTCTAGTATGTTAGCATGGATGAACAGGTTGCTGATGTGTTGACGAAGCCTCTATCTTGTGTAAAGTTTGAGCACTTTCGATATAAGATTGGTATAGTCCGAAAGGACCTTCCTCGAAAGGGGGAGTAGTGTTGTGATGAGATATACCTAGTACTATGGTTCCAGCTTAGCCACTATGATGTAAAGCAAGGCTAGTTGTTGTGATGTTCCTAGTACTGTTCTTCCAGCCTAACCGTTGTGATGTAAATCTAGTCTAGTTGTTGAGATGAGATGTGACTAGTACCGTGCTTCCATATTGATAGCTGTGATGTAAATCCAGTCTATTATCTTTCTTCCAGCTTTATTGTTGTGATGTAAAGTAAGACGAGTATCTTGCTTCCAACCTTATTGTTGTGACATAAATCAGGACGAGTATCTTTCACCCATATTTATTGTTGTGATGTAAAGCAAGACGAGTATTGTTCTTCCAGCTTGATAGTTGTGGCGTAAAGCTAGTCCATTATCTTTCTAAAATCTTTATTGTTGTGACGTAAAGAAAGATGAGTATTGTGCTTCCATCTTAATAGTTGTGATGTAAAACCAATCCATTATCTTGATTCTAGCTTTATTGTTGTGACATAAAGAAAGACGAGTATTGTGCTTCCATCCTGATAGTTGTGATGTAAATCCAGCCCATTATATTTCTTCCATATTTGTTGTTGTGACGTAAAGCAAGACGAGTATTGTGATTCCATATTGATAGCTGTGACGTAAAGCCAGTCCAGTACTGTGATGATGTGACCATTCTCATGCTTTGATGATGATGTATTAGTTTTATACTAATCCATATTCATGAAGATGATGATTGCATTCCTTTGAGAATGATGATGTTTCCAATGAGAAAACTTTCGACGATTTCTAGATACGCCAGTCAATGTTCCAAGATGATATTGATGATGTTGTCCTCCTGATGTTGTTGATGATGCAATCCTCTCTCTCGCCTGATGCTATTGAACAATACACCTCTTGTTAAGGGGGAGTATTGAAATAATGTAACTGCAAAGTGTATTCTAATTATTATTGTGGAATTATTCATTAGGTTAATCCCCATTGCAGATTGATCATGTTGGTTATTGTAAAGGACCAAATCATCTTTTGCAGATTGGTCAAAATATGATTTTAATAGGAAGAATAAGAAGTCAGCCCCATAATATATTAAAGGTGGTTATATCCGCCCAGATTAAGAAATCAGCCCTGCCAGTGAAGAGACACTTCCACACATGCCATAATTGTATAAATAAGGAGGTTGGTGCCTCACTTAGATACACACTCACTTGTTCATTGAGAGACAAGTTTCAGAGTTGCAGTTGGAGAAGAGAGACAGATAGAGAGAGGTGCATTATTGGGAGAGGAATTTCCATATTTTGTTTGAGTTATATCTTCGCATTGTATTGGCTATTTATAATAAGGAAGTTTATGCTGAATTTTCTTCCCCTTGATGGTTTCCCAGGATAAATGATGTGTCTCTTGTGATTGTGTATTTCTCAGTGATCCTATCTTATGTTATTGTTGTTTATTGAAATGCAAAGAACTCTAATAATAGATTAAACCTTAACATGCCTTGATATCTAGTTTGGTTTCATATAAAAGTTTCTAGGAGGGTAACCCTGTATTTGGGGAAATGCCATCAGAGTCTTGCTCAGGATCTGGGCCAAGGTCCCCTTCATTTTGTTGTAAACTTGAATCTCTATGGTATTCTGTCTTGACAGATACATCTTTGATTTCTAGGAAAACTTTGAACAGCTCGAGCCCCTATGGCTCTATTCTTTTTATCTTCCATCGATCTCGGGGAGACGCCATTTTGTGTTGACCACCTCTACTCCAAGCAATGATTTGAACGTGAATTTATTCTGTTGTAATTTACCACCTGTAATTTTAATTCCACGTAAATCTTTGGAGAATTGAAGGTGCAAGTTGGAGTATATTAACACGATCCATGTAAGGATGAATCCATAGGAAAATTTTCATGAAATTGAGTGAAAATGAGAATGCATATGCATGTAGGATCCAACAAAGAATTTTCAAATATTTAAAATATTTCTAAACGTTTAATTAATTAAAAAAATGTGCTTTACAATTGTTTGCAAGAACATGCATGTTCTTGCAATCAGTGTTTTTCTACACTAAAATGGCTCAGTCAACCTGCTATAAGATCATTAATGATAAATCAAGATGACCTATGTTATTAACCCAAATCATAACATGCAATAACCTTCGAAGAAAGAAATAAAATGGTGCAAATTCAATAGAAGGGTAAGAACAATTCAAGCTCACTCATTAAACCATGGAGAAGAGACTGAGAAAAAAATCATACTTTACAAATGTATAGGCTAAAGGAGGGAAATATTGGAGGTGTAGATCTAACTTGAAACATTGGCTCCAACCAGGGATAACACTTCCGTGTGAGGTGCTAAGAACAATAGACTAGGTGCCTTACTTCTTAATTTTTATCCCCTTGCCACAAACTGCTTTCACTATATTTACCAACCCTTTTGCCTGTCTTATTTCAACTGAAACTTAGATCTATAGCTATACCCCAATGCCTTTATTGGTTTATGGAGTCTTTTATTCACACTAAACTACTGTAAACCAAATTCTCAGAAAAGAAATCTTATTCTCCTATTCTAATTTGCTGAAACTTTCTACTCAGGTATAAGCCTATTTCCATAGTAACCATTCAAGCATTTGGTTGATTGACATACCTTAGTGTATGAAAACATGGAAAGAAAAAAACAAGTGCAACCCAAATTTCATATTCAATCTATACCCATAACTACAAATGGATGTCAATGTGAAATTTGCAACATTTGGTAGCTTTGAAAAAAATAAATCCATGAAATCAACTATTCGATCATAAAATTATCTAACCACTACATTTTATTGCTATGGAAAATAGATGATCTATCTTGGAATATTCTCATCTTTCACTAATCCATTTTTTATGCAAACGTTTCTGCAAATATAAAAGTGAAAGAGGAAAAGGTTGCAAATTATCTCCATGGCTCTGCAGGTCTTGAATTGAAATATTCTCTTGATAAAAATTTTTATGCCCCTTTGAAGTTCCACATTATAATGTTCATATACTAATTTTTTTCTATTATTTCTAATCCATGCTGATAGAAAACTTTGCTTCTCGAAACCAGGTTGTAATTTGGAGCCACAAATACCAGAAGTGGTATATGATTCTTCATGGAGAATGGATCCGATGTCCTCATGAAACTGTTGGTCAAATTGTTTCTATGTTAAATCTACAACCTTAACAACACTTTTATACTCTTTCTCAACTAAATACATCTCATAAATACTAAATACATCATAACAATTAGGATCAGTAAGATGTCCTAGAAAATGTTGACACATCAATTTTATAATCATAATACAAAAAAATTTATTATCAATTATATGAGAAGTAAGGTGTTTTGGAATAGCAACCTCTTCTTCCACTAATTTATCATTACCTTTTGCAAAATAAGATTCTTGAAAATCTCCAAGAAAATTTAAAGCATAATCAACCCTGTGTGCGTAAATAGAAAAATTGAACATGGAGAATCATCTTGATGATATAAATTCCCTAAATATTTTATAGTAGAAATATATCACTAAGTAGTTTTAAGATTTGAAGGAAAATTAAAATATGATAATAATGGATCAGAATATTGAAAAGAATGTAAACCCAAAATTGATCTATGATGTTCATATTCTTCCTCCTGCTCCTGATCTGATGCAACCCCCCTACTTCCCCGCAGTGCTACATGACCTCTTGGTCTTGGATCTTCGATTCTCAAGTCAAAGTACTCTCTAGAACCTTAAAGGTCTGCCTATGTATCTAAAACATAGGCCCCCTCAGCTTATTGGTGCAGGTCTGACAATAACTCGCGGCCTTCCCCTTTTAATCTATGCGAGAACTCATAATGTTGGCGTTAACTCCCTTCCAGATAATCCCTCACCTAATATGACTTGGGGCTATGACCACTTGATTGCGACCGTTGTCATAAGCGGTCTAGAGTTAAACAAATTTTGGTCTTAAATGCTCCCATGACCTCCATACGTCCCTTGGTGAAACCACAGTTCAAATTGGGGCCCTTCTTCGATTCCTTAACCCCCTTGCAAGTTCTAGCCTCACAATGACATGGTATCGCCGATCTCATGATCTTGACGATAACATCCAAATTAAAGTTTATATCTATGCCCTTCTTATCTATGAAACAGATCAACTCTCTCTGAATCAATGGTCGAGGTTCTCTTCGTAGTTCTGGACTCCGTGAGTTTGAAATCTCAAACTCAGCTTCCTTCCATACCTCACTCTTCCAGATTTAGTGACCTTTAGACACCTCTCCTTCCAACCAACGACCTTGCATTTACCTGGGTGTTTGACCTTTCAACCTAGATTAATGGTCCAACGGATCCTTCTCAATTGATGGTTGAGATTCCTTCTAGGGCTCCAAACTTCTGAGATTTCAAATATCAAACCCCTCTTTCTCAGTGAATTTCACCTGGAGTGTAAGATCCACTAGCGTGTTTCCCTCTTGATCCAATGATTGAGGGTTACTTCGGGAGTTTACCCAGAGTTAACATATTTGCACCACGTCTACTCCAAATTGAACGGTCTAGATCTTAGTCTGGGACTTCGGGTCTTCGCACTCCGGCGACCTCAATTCTCAAACTGGAAATCCACTTTGTCTTTTCCTCGAAGTACGAGATCTATTGACAAGTGTCTCCTCCCAGATCAACAACTCAAGTCTCTTTGGCTCTATGTGCTTCGAGAGTTTTAAGTTTCAAACTTGACTCTTTATGATCTCATGATATTTGATGGCCCATGCTCCTTTGGATATAACGGTCCAGATCTCTCCTCAATCAGTGACTAGAATCTTCTTACGATTTCAGATTTCACGAGCTTCAAAAATTTATCCTTTGACTTATTTGATTCGAGAGTTAGCGAAATGTTGATTATTTGCCACACATCCCTTCTGACTGAAGGTTATGATGATGTCAAGATTTCATGACTTTGCAAAACCCTCTCTCCTATGCAAATCCAAAGAGTTAAAACTCATGCACATTCCTTTGGATCCAACATATGTCGGTCCACGCATTCAGACCTGATGGATGAGATCTTATTTCCCTGTTCTTGTTCCTCCTCTACCTAGATGTAGATATAACAGTCTAGGTTCTTCTCGATAACCAATTAGACGGTTACTGTCACTTTTCCTAAGATCCTGATATCTCTCTGCCTGGAATATTTATCTCTCCGCCTATGGGATTTCGTCAACACTCGTGAAAAGTGTTATTGCTTCTAATCTTCCATCCTTAAAAGGATTTCGATCTCCCATCCACACCTCGCATTCTCAAGATTTCAAAAAACTAAGTTCGAAGGGTTTTCTTGAAAAGAAAATGCTTCTCGCCCACCTGACATTCTTCTATGATGGTCCTTCGAAGCTTGTTGGATTCTTGAGTCTATAAACACCTTGCACATGGTCTAAGTTTCTCTGATTCTCTCTCAACTTCTCTGAGTCAATCGGAGACTCAGTCGATGCACACCTTGCATTCAATATGCACACCATGCATACAAGTATCAGAAGAGAAATGATTGAAACTCAACCGAATTCATCATGAAATCATACAGTTAATCTCTCGAACAATCATACATGAACGAATTGGAAAAAATTATACACATAGAATAACATTAATTCAATCACACATGAAATGAACACAGTCCAAGGATTTGGGACAATTTCCATATGTTCTATTCATTCATGAAAAAAAAATACACTGTTTTTTCTACTCTACTCTACTCTACTAATCTCTCTATTCTATCTATTTCTTCTATATGTTACAATAAAATACTAAAAAACTATCTAAGGACTGCTCCATGAGCTCTCTTGTCATGTTCTAAAATCTATCATTTCAAATTCAAAGCTATTACCTACTCTGTCCTATTACAATAATTATTATTTATTGCCATATAGAGTCGACACTCCATATCTGCAATTTCTTACAGTCCTTCAAGACTTTAAAAACAAGTTATATTTTAAAATTTTGTCTACAAAAATATCTCAACAAACTATTAAATTCTGAGTTAAATGCTTGATTTGAAAGTCTGTCATTGTTGAGATGTCATTCGTTTGCGTCCACATGTGCATTGTTGGATTTGAAGGTGATGCTCTTGCATCATGATCTCAAAGTCTGTCACATGCCCAAAAATTCTTCTCAATCTCTCTAGCATCAACAAATAATTGGCCTAGTGATGAAGATATCCTTTATCTAAGATAAAAAAATATCAGGGTGTTGAGATTTTATATAATACAACATGGCAACAGTTTCAGAAGGCTAAATATCCTTAGGGATATTGTAATAAAAACTATGAAACCTCATGTTTAACGTGGTAAGAACTTTGTCCTCCTTCCTCTTTAAAGAATTTAATTCATTCAAGTAGTGATCAAAAGATTTGTTTTTACCCCAATATTTCAAAAATGCAACATGAAAATCAGTCCATGATTCTATTGAATCTATCTTTAAGTTTCTAAGCCATATCATAGGTTCTCCATACAATGATTGATAAAATTCTTTCATGAAAATATCCTCATGGATGATTTGTAAAATATCAGTGAATCGTTCAAAAGAAACCATGTGTTGCTCAACTATCACATGATATTCTCCATTGAACATGGGAAGGTAATCTAAAAAATTGGGAGGGTAGCCATGGAGGAACAAAGTTAATTTTACAAGTTTATACCCTTCTCTGATATTGGATTGAGCATAAGTGATTTGGCCACAAAATGGACCAGTAATGACTTGAGGAGGTAATAAATCATCTTTGTTATTCACATATTTACAAGATGGGCCAACTTTAGGAGGAATTGAGATATGGACCTGGCTAGTGGGTTCAAATGAAGGAATGATATTAAGATCAATAATGAAAGAGGGAAAATCTTCTCTTCTCAAGGATGAATCTACTATTTTTGGATTATAACCATCTAAGTAAACAAAGAATAAGAAAATTATTTTCACACGTAAAGAAAAAGGCACAAATGAACTGATGAAGAAAAATATGATCTCTTTAAAGAAATTAATGGCTTGGTACCTGGTTTTTTCCTTCCACCTTTTCATTTTATGTCAGTTGGGCTCATCCCCCAGTGGAGTCATTTGATTGTGAAGCCACTAGGTGAAATATTGTAGTCACTATGTGTGTCTAGATTTTGTTCACCATCAAAAATCAAATCTGATTGTCGTCGTTCTCCCATGGAAATATTGCTTCATTATTCCATTCCTCAGCAATGACAACATAAGATTTTGGTCCTAAAGTTTTCACCTCACTGCTAAAGGGAAGAACTAGGCCACCTCAAATTTCGAATGGCTATTTTTTTTTTGATAAGTTGGTCTTGTTGGTCAGCTAAATGATAGGTTTTCGAATATGACAATATGGTTGGACTAGCCAAACAATATGAATGTAGGTTCTCCTTAGCTAATGGTAAGAACATTGATGAAAAATTAGGGATATGGAAAGATAAAGAAAGGAAACAACAACAAGTAATGCAATGAATTACCTGATGTGTGAGAATTAATACTTAAAATGATATTTTAAGACCTAGACAAATATATGGATATAAATCATCCAAAAAGTTTCCAAATAATTGACCTTTTTACTACAACAATAGTTTTTTAATAGGTTGCATAACAACAAAAATATGAATTAGAACAATTGTTGAAAGAAGAAGGAAATGTGCATTGCACACATCACTATTTGCTTCCAAGATAAGATTAAAAAAAATAAAGACTTGAGAAAGAAAACACAACTGTCATCAATATATATTCACTAGGTAGAGAGATTTACAATCCTATGAGCAGGTGCAACCAATTATGATACTTGAATCTTTTCACTAAAATCTGAACCCTTCCTTTATTAAAAAATTGATCTATTTTTCCTTTTTCCAAAAGGTTAGACCACCTTTCTAGGATCTAACTCAAAATTTAAACTCCACATTAGAAGTAGACCCTATCAATCAACTCAACTATCCCTCCTTAATCACAATTTGTAAACATTGTTTTTACGTGAGTGAATCTAATTTGAAGCATCAATTCATGATCTTCTCCTTAATGCGACCTCAAAGGAATTGTTTTTTTATCAAAATAATTTTTACTAACACTGTGAATTAGCTTCCAATCAAGTGTCTCTAGAGTAAGCATTGAAGTGGAATCTCCTATATTTAATTTTTTCCCATTAGTAATGTGGAAATCACTAGCTAATCACTTTGTTTCTTTTCCTTTATCGGAGAAGATTGAATTATTGTTTATTTATAAACAATCAAAATATATATTTTTCTTTCAGTATCATCAACAAGTCATAGATTCAACACAATCCTAGTATTCTCTTTGTAATAATCTTTAAAATTCCTCAGAGAATTCAAAATTTGAGTGTGCTACAAAGAAAAATTGAATTTTAAAGGAAAGGGCATAAAAGGGATGAAAGTTTTAGAAATAGAGGGCATATCTCTAACAATATAAGAGTTGCGATTCTAAGAAATCCATATCACACAAAATTTTCCAAAACAAATTCACAAATTTCTTCTATAAGATATCGAGGCTTTGTCAACATAAGGCTCAAAGATGTTACAACAATATACTCATTAAAACTTCAATATGTCAATTGTTGGAATTAAACCTAGGTGGAGAGGATAAGACTCCTTTTCATAACTATGAGGTCTAGACCCAACAAATAATATCATTACCTATATGTTAAAACACCATTGAATCATATAACATGGAGAATAGTTCGAAGATGAACCTAAATCTGAATATCAAAAATCATCATTTAGGATCAAAATCATATTGAAGATGCTAAATAAATAATCATTTCATGGCCCAAAAATGATGGTCCCATCTCCACTACTTTCCTATAGAAAATTACTTGAGGAAATATTAGGAATCAAAATGAGTGACAAGATTTACCTTAGGTTCCTTATTTCTCATTTTAATAATTCCAAAGAAATCTAAAGGGGCTGTGGCTATGTTGCGTCCTATAGTGAATAATGAAAGAAGAATTATATAGTCCCTTTTGGCAATAGTATTATTAAAAGTAGGACACAAACACAAATTGGAATTGTTGTTGAGGTTTATTAAATTCTAAAATATGTACATATTGGACATGTTAATCGATTTTCTTATTTAGGGGAACTATGAATGAGCTCACATGATCTACCCTAGCCGTGGTGATTCCATAACAAAATGTGTAGTGTCATGACACATTAAATAATCATTTGAGAGCATTAGTATGGCCATAGAATTTCTAAATATGCAACTGCATGAAAAAAAATCAATGCTTCGAATATTACACACTTCTAATTGACAATCTTGAAATTCTACAGAAAATAAACGACACTCTCATAACAAAGAATTTAGAAAGCTGCTTTATAGTTTAAGAAAAATCTTTAAATACTTATTTCATTGCTTTCATATTGGTCAAGATATTATATCATAAATCTCTTTAAGAAAAGACAATAGACATATTTTAAATAATTGTTGATATGTGAGAAAATTTACAGGGATCCAATCCTTGTTGGAATAGAGGTTAAAAGTTCACAATTTTAAAACTGTGTAATATAGAAGACCTAAACCTAGACTAAGGGAGAGTGACTCAAGTATCACATTAATAGTTCATCCTCATCTATAAACCAAACCCTAGATGTCATTAATGTAATAATATTTTGTCAATAATGCCAACATGAAGATCTAAATCACTACAACTTCAAGAAAAAACAAATACAAATCAATAAATATGTAAAAGTAGAAATTGAACATAAATCAATACCAATCTTAAATATGTGAAAAAAAATTCTCCTAGTAATACCTAGGATCCCTACATTATCCAATTCTATATACTCAAAGTCAAAATTATAGAAAAAAATAGTATTATATCATATCTTTATTTAAAAAAAAAAACATAAAAAAAAAAAACTATATTTAATTAGAAAAATAAAAAAATATGTTTAATTCGAAATCAAAACCGACAAAACACTTCAAATGCATGCATGCAGGAAACCTTTGGAAATTTGTAATATTTGAAATCGAAATTGAAAAACGCACGATAACAACCTCTAACGAACCATGCAATGCATGGATAAAGTGAAGGTTTGGAAATATGTGAAAATCAAAAGTCAAAAAGCATGATAAACTCTAACGGACGGAGAGAAACTATCTTTATATTTGAAATCGAAACTGAAAAAACATGATAACAACCTTTAACCAGCCTTGCTTTATTTGAAATCGAAACTGAAAAAGCATGATAACAACCTTTAACTAAACATGCTTCAAACACAAACGTTTGGGAATTTGTGAAAATAAAATGTGAAAAAGCATGATAAACTGAACATTTGGGAATTTCTAAAATTCAAAAGTGTAAAAGCATGATAACCTCTAACGGACGGTCCGTCAATAGTTTTGTCCTCCTCCGATGTCGATGATCTCTCTGGTATGCCTGTGTGGTTGGTTTTCTTATCGTGTGTGTGTGGTAGAGTCCGAGGCATGTCTGTGGGATAGAGGAAGAGGATGAACTAAATTGGAGGCACCTGCATTATCCGCTGAAGCTTCTGAATGATCACTGACGTTTCAATGGTATATTTTATCCTTCTGCATATATTGTTTTGTAAATTGATTCAAGAATATTAATCTCTTCCTGCTTATTCCATCTCATGTATAGCCTTCCTTTCGATTTGTCATTTTGATTGCAAATATTTCAGGGTCAGCGCTATTCTATCTCCATGCAAATAGCCATTAGTTGTAAGAGCTTAACAGAAGAAGACACATCTTCAATAGAATTCAATCTCTTCTAAAGAATTCGAGCTAAAGGTATGTATGGTTCTGATTTCTCTTTCCTGCTTTTAATAGGTTAACCTTGATGCCATTGCTCTGGCCAGATACATGTAATATTTCGTTAACAAGTGGTTTAGTCGACCTTTTCAGTAAGTTAACCAGTCTTTTTAGTAATTTAATCTCTTATGTTATCTTTGTGATTAGTTTAAGCTTAATCCTTCTTTATAATCCTTACTCTACCTATATTTTTTTTTTTATGTAACTAATTTTTCATTGATTTCTTGGTAGTTAGTTTAATCTGCTTCTTAAACAGCCTAACAAGCCCATCTCAGCTGACTGTAGTTAATTTAATCTGCTTCTTGAACAACTTCACTCCATCTCTGCAAACAGAATTTAGGGTTCTTTTATTAGTCTAACTCCACATGAATTATCTGATTAGTTAACTCACCCACATCCCATGTATTTTTACTTTATTTTTTACAACAGCCTCCACTAGCTCCATCCACTAAGCGTTAAGAAAAACGGGGCTGGCGATACGGACAGTTCACTGCATTCACAATCCTAATTCTGCGAATTTAGTAAATAAATTCAATTTCAAAGAGTAAATACATAATCACAACAGTAAATACATAATCACAACATAAATTTTTATTCTAATCGTTTTGTGTTTTGTTTTTTTATATTTTTTTTATATCTTTTAAAAAATTGTTGAATTTATAGATTTGAGTTGTTGAATCTCTAGATTTGAATGGTTAATTCTGTATAATCCAAATGTTCTAAATATTTTTGAATTTTCATAAATACAATTTAAAAAACAAAAAATTGTCATTTCTTACAAATTTGTATCACCAAATTACAACTAAAAAACCAAAATGTAAAACAAATAAACAACTCATAACTAAATCTAAAAAATTACAAATTTTAGAAATTTATATGTATATTTTTTCGTTATATCAATACTTTTTATTTCACTATACTATTTATTTCACTAGATTTTTTTCCACTATACTCTATGTTTCACTAGATTACAAATTATAAAGCTGTCCATTATTACAAATATCATACTGTAATAAATAGCTTCATCCCTGGTGAATTTTGACTGACGACTGGGTTTCACAGGCGCCTGAAAAGAAAAAGAGCGGATTTAAATGTCATAGAGAAAATATATTAACATTTCTGTCCATTCAGTGAGTACAGAATTTTTTTGGCAGTGGCTTAACTTATTTTTAGAAAAGTAGAGATCGTCAACCTTACTTTTCACAGTATCTCATTGAATTGATTTTCATGAGTATTATCTCACTTTTAAATACCTGGAACCTTAAAGGTTGAAACCTCATACCTGCATGCGTACAGAAATTTCTTTTAAATCCCCTGAACTTTAAAAGTTGAAACCTTACAATATTCAATCTTATCAATAGCCTCTGAACTTTGATTTTTATAGCTTCTGAACTCCCATGATATATATTCAGTATGAAATGTCTCCGCTCCATGCAAGCTAGCTATATTATATGGACTGTGTGTGGGTTTATAAAATTGTTTCTATTATATGGACTGTGTGTCTCTTTATATGTAAAGATTTCTTCATCTTTACATATTATATTGTAGAAATATATAAAGTTATACAATATATAAATTTTTTTTTTATTTTTTAAATAAAATTAAAAAAAATAAAAAAATAAAAATTTTTAATTTTCAAATATATTGTATTAATTATTTTTATTTAAATTTTCATATAATCGAAGTGATTATTTGAGTTAAAAAAAAACGAGTTCAAATCTTATTTTAAATTTAAAGTACCTTAACCTTCCATTTTAGTTTTTAAATAGATTTTATGCCTTGCTTGCTTGTTAAAGCTATATATAGGTTGACTATTTTTTTTTATTAATAA
>ML800088.1:395228-429872 GCA_009831015.1 Picea engelmannii
CTTAAAGAGGATGTTGGTAAATTGTATAGTGGAGACTACTACATCATACTCTAGGAATTCATATTTGGTCGTAGTTTTGAGAACTCAAGAATGTTTCTAAATCCCTAGTTATTAAAGAAGATGTTGGTAAATTGTATAGTGGAGACTACTACATCATACTCTATACTTATGACTCTAGAGACATAAAATAAGATTATTTTATTTTCTTCTAGCTAGGGAAGTAGATCACTCAGCCACATTTTGCAGGATTTTTCTATTTTTTTCATTTATTAGTACTCCATGCCTAATTGCATTATTATGAAATGCACCATGGTCAAAGAATTATAATGGTAGGGGCCATTATGAGTACAAAATTCAACACTATTCTATAAAATTTATGTCATAGAAGATGTTGAATGCTTGTTTATAGATTTACTAAGTCTCATTTATATGAATTTCATTTAATGAATTATTCATGCATTGCCTTCTTTCCTTTTCCTTATGTGGATCGAGAAGTAACTCACTTATTAAATACAATGGCTAACTCTCTCAAAGGGAGGCCTATATAGGTTTTCATTGTTGGATATTATGGAAATTTCATAGTTTCTTGCTAGATGTTAGTTTCTTCAAAAGTAAATTCAATATTTATGAAATTGAAGATAGTTACATGTTTTTTAAAGAAAAAAATTTAGATTGAGAATAAATAAATAAATAAAAACGAGAGGAACAACATTATTTCTCTCAAATTATCTCCTACTATAGTTTTTAGCAACTTCTAGACAACAAATCCAAAAGGTGATGGGGTATAGAATTACAACAATCAAGTATTTAACTCCATAAATCACTTTAATTATCAATCCTTGTTGGGATAGGATTTTGGGACCAATTTTAGGAACTATGCAACACACACAAAAGAAAGAAAGACAGTTGGCACACTTTCAGGGATCAACACATGCAAAGGAAGGAAGACCATTGAAGTTGTTAGGAATTTCAGGTCCATTGATATGGGCTAGTACCTATTGTAATTGTAGAAATATGTAAGGGTTTTGGGGTAGAAGGGAGGTAACATAGAAAAATAGATAGCGAATAAGTATTTATAAATGTATGCAAGAATGAACTAGTGAACAATGACATAGATAGAGAGAGAGAGATAGGGGAATGAAAAGGGCATGATGTATGAGTGTAGCGCACATATTTTTTAATAGATGATTCTGAATAGTACAATAAGAAGTTGGGCGTTGTGGACATAACCCATCTTGGGTGAACCACATTAAATATGGCGTCTATGGGTTATGATGTGACTATTCTGCTTATGGCGCATATGATATATCTTATCTTGATATGAATATGTTACATGTTATTTTTTTCCTACACACCTGATATAAGATAGAATGAACAAATGCTATGTATAATGGTTATGAGCACTGCCACCCCTCCCTTCATCACTTTGGAAAATTGGTTCCTGCAGTTCCCATAGATACCTCGGGTGATACTTCACCTATTTATGGGTGATACCAAAAGGGACAATATTTGAGGGTTTTTTTGGTGAATTCATGTTCAACCATAGGTTTTCCCACTACACGCCAATAAATGGGTCTGTTGTCAGGAATGTGATCTGTGACTGAGGGGAATGTGGAGGCCAACTAAGGAAGAGATCAGACATTGGTCATAGGAAAATGAGCATGAGTTTTTGAGGGATAAGAATGAGAATTCACAGATCATCTCAGAGGATTGTCTATAGAGGTATGTATTTATAGACTTACATGATATGTTCTTTGTTGATTTCCCGATAGTTGACATACTGGTTACAAAGGTCAGTTGAAAATAACAAAACATTTCCCACTATTTTACTGAGGAGTTGGACCCTTGATTTGATCCACCAAGTTAATACCATAAGTAAATAGATCTCATGCATAGTTTAATTATGGATGGATATTGTTTTGTGGGGTTATATCATTGAGTTTTCTATAGATTGTACCTAGTTATATAATGTTGCTAAAAGATATTTATTTAAATGTCCGTGTGGAATATATTTGAAATTACTTGCTACTTGGATCAATATGTTTTTGTGTGATAAGGGGATTATGAAGTTGGAATATGATTTCCCTAGTAGCTAGGCTCCTTCATGCAATAGGGGGATTGGGGGTGGACCAAAGGATTGTATGAGTATATGAAGGAGAGGGATGTAGGAAAGAATAAACAAAGAATGTATGGACTGATAATGTTGAGAGAAGAAGTAAGCCCGATGGAAGAATATATTGGAGTGTTACATAGTGGAAAAATATTTCAATACAATAGGAAGAGGACTGCAATTGATAGAGAAGAGAAGCATAATGATATTGAGGAAAGAAACATTGACATAGTTCCCCAGATGGAAGGATTGTTTCACATAGAGGAAAAGGAAAAGGATCATCAACTTAATCTAGTAGAAGGACATACATTACTTCACATTATCCCCACTCAGGCCAAAATCTACATCAAACCCACAAACCCATGTGCATCTCCTAGGTCTAAAACTTTGTTGTGAACACTTGTAGTTAGTGAAGCAAGAAAGGATAAAAATAAAGGTATTTAGAGTAGTGGAAAAAATATTTCAACCAAGATTCAATTAGCAATATGGAGGAAGAATATTGCACAGTACACCATGCTGGGGTTAGACTCCTCTTTGAGAATGTTTGTCTTTAATGGAGAAGGGAAAGAAGATCTAGATCAACACTTATTTTTATGTGAAGAAATATGGATTGTGAATAATGTCTAATATGAGGATTTGAAAATATCCCAGTTAGTGATGACAGTTAGAGACCACATGTTACTCTCGTATATGAACTATCAGTCTGCTATACTCATGGGACAAGCCATAACATTGGAAAACATCAGACAAGCCTTGTTAAAATAATTCCAGAAATCAAAATATGAGTTACAATGTATTAAAGAACTAAAAGAGATCAAGAAGTTGCAGAATGAATTGGTATGGAATTTTGACCAAAGTTTCAAGATATTGATGGATCGATTGACTTTCTAGATTCTAGATGAGAAACATAGGGAATGGTTCATTGGAAGATTGTTACCACATATATGATTCTTATTGACATAATAAAATATTACTTCATAGTCATAAGTGATAAAGATCACCATGAATTTAGAAGCATCCCATGTAGGATAAAATGGCACAGGTATGGCTCAAGTCCTGTCATAGTTAGCAACATTGAAAATTCAGTTGCAAGAGATTTATAAAATAAAGGAAAAGGACGAAGAAGTCTAGTGTGTTACATGCATAAAGGAGAGTCATCATAAGAATGAGTGTCCAACCTTTAAATTTTATTTGACTATAGGAGCCCCAAATCCCTTGGCCTTAGGAGGAGGAGTATGATGTGATATATCCAGAATGATGGGTCATCAGCTGACTACCTATCCTTTAACGTAGAAGTATCAAAGGAATGTCAAGAACTTATTTTGTAATTTTTGTAAGTCTGTGGGACATGACAAAAAAGGACTATTACACACTCGATATAATGAGAGAACGCACCATCGATGCATACAAATTTCAATGGGAAGAAAGATAAGAAGGATGAGTACCAAAATAAAATACTTAGAGGGGCTAAAATCAAGGAGGAAGAGGAGGATTCCATGGTTGAGAAAGGGGAGGATTGGACAGAGGATGAGGACCAATTATTTGTTATAATTGTAACCATCCTAGACATTTGGCGTGAGATTGTTTGAATATTTCTACAACATGCACATATTGTAGGTAGTTGGATCATGCAATGGAATATTGTCCACAAATAATAAAAAAGTGGAAAGAAAAGAGGAACTAGAATGTTCATATGATAGCAGTGGAAGAGTGCAACAATTGACCAAGGGTAGCAACAGTTACACATGGAGGAGAAAGAATAAGGTTTGATGCGATGGAACAAGGAATTCATATTGAATAGTGGGTCATGAAAACACCACAACCTCCTCGAACATTTGACCCATAAAAGGAGAGAGACACATATAAGGAAGGAAGGAAGGATATGCTAGAAACAAAATGTGAAGCATCAACTTATCAACCTGTGTATGACATGCCTCCAACTTATGACCACCTGATCACAGAAAGGCTAGGTTAAAAAGTAAGTACTCTGAAAAATTTCTTAAAGAGTTTCTTAGAAATAATGAAGTATGAAACTTCATTGAATGCGTGGTGCAGACCCCCAACCCTCGGGCCAAGATCCACGCAAGATTGTTCCAAATCTTCCCCTGAGTCAGATTGACTCTTTGATTCTCCCATAGGGAATACTTCAAAAACAAAAATAGGTGTATTCCATAGGTCCTTCTGAGTTATGCCTATGTGATGAAACACCGACGTTAACTCCACAATCAACCAACAAATGTGAACGAGACTTTTTCCCTTTCAGGATTTTGGATTTCATGATTTTGCGAATCCTATTGTCGAGCTCCCTTGTCTCTTCAACCTACGAAACCTGAAATGTCAATGAGGGTTGAATCCTTCAATGCACCGAACACATGACTCTTTTTTCCCATGAATTTCGGTTTTTCGGGACTTGAGTGAACGATCCACACTCGCTCCTCCTCCCCTATGATTTCTCGGTTTCTGAAATTTCCCCCCTTTGGCAAGATCGATGGTCTTTCAGGATTTTTCCCGAAGCTTGACTATCCCTTTGACTTCCGTCGCACATACCCCTTAACAAATACTTGGGACCCTACTTTTTGGATTTTCGCTCTTTGCGATTTCTGGGGTTTCGCTGAACTGAAACTCTACCTCTCGACTCCTGGAACCTCGAAACTTAAAGTGCCAAAATCCAAAAATTCTACACCAAAGTCCTATCCTGTTTCAGGACTTCAAGATTTTCACTCCACTGTGTCTCGGCTCCTTATCATCAGGATTCCTGGTATGCCAAACCTCGAAATACCAAAATGTCTAGATTCCACTTTAAAGAGGATCAATGGTTGTGAACCTCCCCTGATCAAATGGATGGCGTGATTTCGTGTACCGAGAGTTTGCAATGCAGTGAATCCTAAATCACTTGCCACTCCAAACTCCAAAACCTGAAATATCATATTTCTAGTGCAAGACCAAGGGCTCTTGGAACTTCTCATCCAACGGTTCTTACTCCTCTTGATCTTTTTGAATGCTGAAAGGAACTCTGCCTTAACCTTCTCATAGATCTACACGATCCAACGGTCCACGTGATTTCGTGAGTTCTCCTCGGAGAATTTTGACCATCTAATTCAGTCCTCAAGAATCTCTGGCCAAACTAACTTGGCATCCTTCCACTGAAGTTAACTTCTACACGATGATTTTTCTCCCCGTCTTCCTTTCAACTCTTCAAAGGTACTAACCCTCCTGATCCTTTCACTTGTGAACTTGAGTCTGCAAGAGAGATCCTGCTCACACTCCTTGTGACAATCTTTCAAATAACCTTTGGTTATTTGAGTCCTCAACTCTGTGCACTCTTTGCGACATCAATCCTTCCACCTTCACCTTAGTTGATAAGTTCTAAGGATTCAACTAGCCCGAACACACCTTGCATGACTCTGTGCTTCACCTACACTTCTACTGGTATGAGAACAATGGCATCTCTCCTGAGCTTTTTGAGATAAAACTCAGACTCTTGTCAATGCACACTGTGCAGAAGTTTCACTGCACTCCTTGCAAGAACTCTCAGGATGAGAAACAATTGAAACTCATTCTTCTCCCCTCTCAGACTTCATATACTTAACATGAAATTGCACATTCAACACAACATTGAAACAAATGCATAAACAAAGAGAATAAAACAACTGTAAGCATACCATTTTGCAAATGTAAATAGTAAGCATCATAACATCATGAAAATTGAGTCAAAGCTTCATATATTAACTCAAGTGCTCCTGTACATGGGTTCTTCTCTACAGCTCTCTGCGAAAGCTCAACATCTTATGAAAAATCTCTCTTATTTTGTTCTAATCATTGAATAATACAAGGGTGCGGGTGTCTATATCCATTTTCCCTCCTACTCTCTAAACTGTCTAATCTATGAATTCAAATCCACCTACTTTGATTAATTACGTATAAATTCCTTTTCATTCTACAGATGAGAGAAGTGCTCAAGATGTGTTTACAACATCTAAGATATAAATGTAAGTATGATTTCCCATCCATCTCATTAATATCTGCTTCGTTAACTTTTCAAAACATTTCAAAAACATGCTTTGGTGCTTTTCTAGATGTCTTCAACCTTTTACATTGCTTGCTTGGCTGGCTTCTTACGATGCTCCTACATCATACTCCCTCGCTTGAAAATTTTTCATGAACTCTTTTTCATGAGCTCTTGCATGGTCTGTCCATGCTTTTGATTTTTTTTTTCATCTTCCCAACTAACATCTTAAACTAGATGTCCCTTCCATTTGAAGAAGTATTCAAAATACTCTTTTCTCCTGGTTCTTTTTCTAATCCTCCATTCAATTATGCCTTCCATCTGTGGATTTTTAGCTACAGGCATTTGTTTGGTCCACTTAATTTCTTTCTGTTTCTCCTCTGCTCCTGCTTCTTCAACTTTGTAAGGGTATAAATCCACAACATTGAATATCAGTGAGATTTCGATCCCATCGGGTAATTAAATATCATAAGTGTTTTCCCCAAGTTTCCTTATGACGTTGCACAGTCCAATATTCTTCATCTTCAGTTTGTTATATGTTCCCCTTGGGAACCTTTCCTTCCTCAGATGCACAAGAATCAGATCACCAACTTCAAATTGAAGTTCTCACCTATGTTGATCTACTCTCCGCTTGTATTCTTGACTTGAACTCTGCACTCGCTCCTTGACTTGGATGTGAAGCTCTTTCATTCCTTCTACAAATTCCTCTGCACTAACACTCCTAAATTCAACTTGTTTTGAATCCTTCAATTCAGAAACTCCCCTTGGTTGCATTCCATATCCAATTTGGAATGGATTATGCCGTTTGCTTATGTTAAGTGAATCATTATAAGAAAATTCCACCTATGGTAGAATGTGATCCCATTGACTGTGGTGTTCATTCACTAAGCTCCCCAACAAATATCCCAAGATTTTGTTCACAAATTCTATCTGTCCATCCGTTTGAGGATGATATGTTGAGCTAAAAGACAAAATTGTCCCCAACTTATTCCACAAAGTCTTCCAGAAATGTCCAACGAACTTGGTATCCCAATCATAAATGATACTCCTTGACAAGCCGTGATGTCTAACGACTTCCTTGAAAAAAAAATTCATAATATGAGTTGCGTCACTAGTTTTCTAGCATGGTATGAAATGTGACGTCTTTGAAAATTTGTCGACTATGAAAAATATTGAATCACATCCTCTTTGTGTCCTTGGCAGTCCCAATATAAAATCCATGCTCACTATGTCCCACGACCTTTTTGATATGGGTAATGGTTGATATAACCCTGTGTTCTGACTTTTCCCTTTTGTGTGTTGACAAATCCTGCTTCTGTCCAAAAATTTCTTAACATCTGTCCTCATCCCTGGCCAAAAGTATGAGCCATTCAACTTTGAGAACATTTTATCATGACTGAAGTGTCTGACCAATCCTCCACTGTGTTTTTGTTTCAGCAGGTTCTCCCTCATGGAGAATTTTGGAATACATAGTTGATTGCCCCATAATAACTCATCCTGGATCATATGCTCAGTCCATTGGCTTCTGTCCCTGAGAATTGGATTCTTAGATGCCTCATATGCCTCCTTAAAATTTGGGTCTTCCGTATACATTTCTTTGTGGTTATCAAAACCCAAAGTCTTGACTCTGAATTCCTGCATAAGCAAACATTTCCTGCTCAAAGCATCAACAACTTTGTTAGCAGTTCCATAAATATGCTTGATCACAAAAGTAAAATTCTACATGAATTCAACCCATTTAACATGTTTTGGTTCAACTTCTCCTGTTGAGTCATGAATTGTAAAGCATGATTATCACTGTACAAAAAAAACTCTTTAGGAACCAAATAATGTCTCCATTTCTTTAGTGCTTGTATGAATGCATATAATTCTTTGTCATATGATGAGTAGTTAATATTCACTTCATTCATTTTCTCACTTAAATATGTGACCGACCTGTCATCTTGGCTCAATACCACTCCAATTGCAAATCCACTCATGTCACACCTGACCTGGAATGTCTTGCTAAAATCTGACAAAACTAGAATTGGTTGCTTCGTGATCCTCTTCTTTAGCAGATTGAAACTCTTCTCTGCTTCTTCTGTCCAGTGAAAATATTTATGTCATTTATTCAACATATCCATCATTGGTGTGATAATTCCACTGAAATTTCGAATGAATTTCCTGTAGAAACTTACAAAACCATGGAAGCTTCGAAATTCAAACACACTCTTCGGGGATGGCCAATTCTTAATTGCATTTACATTTTTCGGATCCATCTTCAACTCATTTGTAGAGATAACAAAACCCAAATAAATGAGTTATGTTCTCATAAATGATGATTTCTTCATATTTATCAACAATTTCTCTTGTTGTAATCTTCTCATTACTGTAGCTAAATGCTTCAAGTGTTCTGCTCCTGTTTTGCTGAAAATTAATATATCGTCAAGGTATATAATGACGAATTTCCCTATGAAATCCTTCAGGACTTCGTTCATCAATCTCATGAAAATACTGGTTGCATTCATTAATACAAATGTCATAACAAGCCATTCATACAATCCCTCATTCGTCTTGAATGTTGTTTTCCATTCATCACCTTCTCTCATTCGAATTTGATGATACCCACTTTTCAAATCAATCTTTGAAAAAACAAATTCTCCACTCAAGCAATCCATCAAGTCGTCCATCCTTGGTAATGGAAATCTATATCTAATGGTAATCTTATTTATTTCCCTTGAGTTTGTACACATTCTCCAGCCTCCATATTTCTTTGGGCTGGGAACTGTTGGAACAACACATGGACTCAAGCTCTCTCAAATCAATCCTTTGTCCATTAAGTCTTGGACCTATCTCTTGACTTCTTCATTTTCTTGCGGTGTGAACCTATATGTGACTTTGTTTGGTAAACTTGCTCCAGGTATAAGATTGATATGATGGGTTATACTCCTCATAGGTGGCAACGAACAAGGTAGTTCGTCCACTACTATATCAACAAATTCTTCTAGCAATTCTTCAATTTTTTCTGGTAAATAATCTATTCTCATACTGGTCAAAACAATTTTGGGCTTCTTGACCACAATAAATTGTGTGTCTTCCTTCTTCTTAACCTCCTTAAGAAGTTCCTTCCCACTCATGAGAAGTACAATGTTTCTCACCTCTATTTTTACTTCTTGGTTTTTTATCGACAGCAACATGTGCGCCCTCCCATTCTTCTCCAGGGTGTATGTGTTCTTTGTCCCATCATGAATCATGTTTCTTCCATATCTCCATGGTCTACCCAACAATAGATGAAAAACATCCATGGGAATGACATCACATAATATTTCATCTTTATATCCTTCTATTTTAAATTCAACTAAACATTGTTTAGTGACATTTACCTGATGTCCTCTTTGTAGCCACATAACTCTTTATGGTCTTGGATGTACAACAGTATCCAGCTCCAAATTTTCTACCATCTATGTAGATACAATATTATCTGTGCTACCACTGTCCACTATGACCTTGCATACCCTATCTTTGGTTTTGCAAGTAGTTTGAAACAAACTGTTTATTTGGGCCGGGTTCTCTGCCTCCTTCTCTAGCTTCAAGAGAACTTTCTACATCATCAAAGATATTCCACCCTCAGTGTCTTCTACCTCAACATTCCATCCTTTAGCTTTGACAATGTGAGTTCCACCACCATCTTTCTTCTTATCTCGACACTCATAAGATTTATGCCTGATTTTTCCATAGAAAAAGAATTTTACTTCACCACCTCTGCCTCTTCCTCTTCCTCTAGCTCAAGGAAAAGTATTTCTATAAACATACTTCCCTCTCAGTGAGCTTCCACCTCTCTCATGTTGATTTTGAGGTTTCTTCCCTTCTTCTTTAGATTTATAAGTTCTGTCCTGGGCAATTATTTTTCCTTTGGCTTGATTTCTACCTCTTTCTCTTTGACCTTTTTTCCATCTCAGCTTCTCTTCAGCTTTAGGAGCTATCCGATAAGAATCTTCCACATTTCAAATAGTCATCATGCTCATCTCATATTGAATTTCATATCATAGACCATTCATGTACCTGACAAATTTTTCATCATCGCTTTCCCGATGACCTACTCTGATGTTTATCTTGTAGAACTCTTTAGTGTATTCTTTCACTGACATCAACTTCTGTCTCAAATTGTGAATCCTCTGAAACATAGTGATTTGATAATCCCTGGGTATAAATTTGGCTTTCATCTTTGCAACCATCCTATCCCAACTTTTTATTTTATGCTTGCCTTTGCAACATCTATCAGCCTGCAGTTCATCCCACCATAGTGTTGCATGCCCTTTAAGTCTAGTAATGGCATGTTTGACCTTCTTGTGTTCCTCGACATCCTCATAGTCGAAGTACTTGTCTAGATATATAATCCAGTGTAGAAGCTCTTCAACATCCAGGTTTCCCTCATACACTGGAATGTCAATTTTTTCTCTGGCACCTATCCTTGCAACAACCTTGAATAGGAATTCATCTGCAGCATCTTCGACTGAAACTTCTTATCCTTTGTTTCCAGCTCCATTTTCACTTTCATATTCACTGATATCCCCAGTGTCAACTATGAGCCTATGTGCTATCTCCATGGAATCAAGCCTGGCATGTAACACACGCATTTCTCTCTCCCTTGTTGGATTAGGAATTGGCATTGCTCTGTCTCTTCTTCTCAGAGGCATGGTTGTAAAATGTTCCTATATTTTCTCTACTACATAAATAAAATAACTTGTTCTGAGCTCTGATACCACACTGGTGTAGACCCCCAACCCTCGGGCCAATATCCGCATAGGATTGTTCCAAATATTCACCTGAGTTAGTTTGACTCTTTGATTCTCCAACAGGGAATACTTCAAACACACAAATAGGTGTATTCCATAGGTCCTTTTGAGTTATGCCTATGTGATCAAACACCAACACTAACTCCATAATCAACCAACAAATGTGATTGGGACTTTTTACCTTTCGAGATTTTGTATTTCGTGAATTCGTGAATCCTGTTGTTAAGCTTCCTTGTCTCTTCAACCTCCAAAACCCGAAACGTCAATGAGGGTTGAATCCTTCAATGTGTCGAACACACGACTCTTTTTCCCATGAATTTCCTCTTTTTGGGACATGAGTGAATGATCCACACTCGCTCCTCTTCCCCTATGATTTCCCAGTTTCTGAAATTTCCCCCCTTTGGTAAGATCGATGGTCTTTTGGGATTTTTCCCGAAGCTTGACCACCCCTTTCACTTTTGTCGCATGTACCCTTCGACAAATGCTTGGTAACCTACTTTTTGTATTTTCTCTCTTTGTGATTTTGGGGGTTGTGCTGACATGAAACTCTTCCTCTCGACTCCCAGAAACCCAAAACCCAAAGTGTCGAAATCCCAAAATTCCACACCAAAGTCCTATCGCGTTTCACAACTTCAGGATTTTCACTTCACTATGTCCTAGCTCCTCGTCGTCAACATTCTCGGTATGCAGAACCCCAGAATGCCGAAATGCCTAGATTCCACTTCAAAGGGGATCAACGGTTGTGAACCTCCCCTGATCCAACAACTAGTGTGATTTCGAGTACCAGGAGTTTGCGATGCAGTGACTCCTAAATCACTTGCCACTCCAAACTTTGAAACTTGAAACATCATATTTAGAGTGCAAGATCAACGGCTCCTGTTGCTTCTCATCCAACGATCGTTACTCCTCCTGAGATTTCTGAATGATAAAAGGAACTCATCCTTAACCTTCTCACATATCTGTGAGATCCAACTATCCATGTGATTTTGTGAGTTCTCCTCAGAGAATTCTGACCATCTGATTCACTCCTAAAGAATCTCTGGCCAAACTGACTTGGCATCCTTCCACTGAACTTAAATTTTGCGCAATGATTTCTCTCCCCGTATTCCTTTGAAATCTTCAAAGGTACTTACCCTCTTGATATTTTCACTTGTGAACTTGAGTCTCTAAGAGATATCCTTCTCACAGTCCTTGCGACAATATTTCAAAAAACCTCTAGTTATTTGAGTCCTCGACTCTATGCACTCTTTGCAATAGAGTCCTTCCACCTTCACCTTAGTTGATAAGTTCAAAGGCTTCAACTAGCCTGCACACACCTTGCATATCTTTTTGCTTCACCTGCACTTCTACTGGTATGAGAACAATGGTATCTCTCATGAGATTTTTGAGATAAAACTCAGAGTCTTGTCAATGCACACTTTGCGGGCGTTTCACTGCACTCCTTGCAAGAATTCTCAGGAAGAGAAACAATTGAAACTCATTCTTCTCCCCTTTTAGAATTCATATACTTAACATGAAATCGCACATTCAACATAGCATTGAAACAAATGCATAAATAAAGAGAATAAAACAATTGTAAGCATACCATTCAACAAATGTAAACAATAAGCATCATAACACCATGAAAATTGAGTCAAATATTTATATATTAACTCAAGTGCTCCAGTACATGGGTTCTTCTCTTTATCTCTCTGCTACAACTCAACAGCTTATGAAAAATCTCTATTCTTCTATTCTAATCATTCAATAATACAAGGGTGAGGGTGTCTATATCTGTTTTCCCTCCTACTCTCTAAACTGTCTAATCTATGAATTCAAATCCACATACTTTCATTAATTACGTATAAATGCCTTTTCATTCTATAGATGAGAGCAGTGCCCAAGATCTTCTTACAACATCTAAGATATAAATGTAAGTACACTTTCCCAGCTATCTCATTAATATTTGCTTCATTAATATTTTAAAACATTTCAAAAACATGCATTGGTGCTTTTCCAGTTGTATTTCGCCTTTTACGTTGCTTGCTTGGCTGCCTACCTACAATGCTCCTGCATCAATGCAATGTGAAAAATAATAAACATGTGCAAATAAGATAAA
Organism: Picea engelmannii; assembly: GCA_009831015.1. NCBI lineage: Eukaryota > Viridiplantae > Streptophyta > Pinopsida > Pinales > Pinaceae > Picea > Picea engelmannii. The sequence continues at coordinate 408,218 of ML800088.1, forward strand.
GAATCACCTATTGGACAACGAGCAATGAACCGAGTACAATAGAGAAAAATGATGAACAAGGAATTCTGACTTAATGCACAGGTAGGAGACTATGATATGGATAATATCATCTTGGATATGTGATCTAATGTGAATGTCAATCTGAGGTAGACATGGGAAAAGATGGGAAAACCAAATTGGATATGGTCACCATTTTAGTTGAGGCTAGCAAATCAACACAAGATTCTTCTAATTGGAATACTAACATGGGTGAATGTTAACATCGATGGAGTGTGCAACACAACATATTTTGAATTAATCAAGATAGTGGATGGTATTAAACCATATCTAGCATTAGTTGGACTCTAGTTGGATTTAAATAACTAGACCATTATTGATCTAAAAAATAGACAAATGATCTTTGAAGTAGGATACTTGAGAGTTACTGTGCCATTGGATCCCACATAAGGAATACGATATGTGGAACTGACAAGGGGGAAAGAACTTGATAACCTTTACAATGTGACCGCGAAAATGGATGACTATATTAATCCGACTACTTAGGGTATACTTAGTTCGAGAAGTTTAAGTTCTTCCACGTTAGATTCAGAAGAAGCTCTGGAACATCAACAATAAAGGTTCCATGAAGTATCTAGAAAAAGATATGCCCGTATTACCCGCACATTGCATTGGATTCAAGATGAGGTACATGATCCTTTGAAGTATGATGGACTAACATATATATATATATATATATATATATGACTCATCCAATATGGTGGCTTTCACATAAGGATAGAATAAAGAAATCAAGGCTATGCAGAAGGCTGGTACAGGTCAAATTTGAAATAGGAACTGAATATATTGCAAAAAACTATAATGGATTGAGTTGTTCTATAGATCATATTGCATAGTGCACTGTGACATGGGGCTCAGTACCTAAGAAGGAAATGCAGTTGTTTGTACACACTATGGATGTGATCCCAAAGAATTGGTGTATATAAATGGAAGTAAGGAGAAGAATAACAGATTTGGAATATTTGAATCAAAATTTCAATGTAACTTTCAAGTTTGAAGATGATTCCCCTTCGATCGAAACAACCCTACATATTATTAAGAACAATATATTTACATCACAAGAATTGATGAGACTCGTACCCTTATGTAGTTCACCTAGATATTATTTGACTATTCAAAAGGTTTTTGAATTCTATAACATTGTTGGAGCAGACCAAGAGGACGAAAACCCAAAAAATTTATAAATACGAGAAACTAAAGGAGAGAACGTAGTAAAGGATCTCAATATTGAATCTGTCGAGTGTGAAAAGTTGTTGAAAATGTGCAAGGTGAATATTGGTATGAAGGATAATCCCAAGTTTGCAAACATTGGAGATTACTTGAATGAGGAAACTAACAATAAGATTGTTGATTTACTATGCAAATACCAAGACCGTTTCTTGACTACATTTTTAGAAATGAAAGGGATTGTTGAGGAGCTAGGGGAAATTAGGTTTCCTATGAAGCTGGATGTGAATCTAGTGAAGCAGAGACTAAACCGATTGAAGCAAGTATATAAGAAGAAAGTGAAAGAAAAAATAGATAGGATGATGGAAGATACAATTATTGAACATGTCGCAGAGTCAGAATGGATCGATCTGATGGTGATTCAGGAAAAGAAGAAAGGTGGAATCAGAATTGTGTGGATTATTACTACCCCGTTTACTACCCCATTTACAAATGAAGTTTTGGAGAATGTAGAAGGACAGGAAGCTTACTCATTTAATGATGGATTCTCTAGGTATCACTAGATTAAGATTTCACATGAAGATAGGAATAAGACAACATTTGTGACAAAATGGGGATGTTATTTGTATATAGTCATGCCTTTTGGGTTAAAAAATGCCCCAACGGTATTTTCTCGATTTTTTGTCACACATTTTAAAAAATTTGTTCATAAATTCCTAGAAGTATATTTGGATGATTGGTGATTGTTCAATTTATTAAAATACCATGTTGAAACTCTACACTTTATGTTGGATAGATGTGGACAGTTCCAGATTTCCTCGAACTTGAAGAAGTGTATTCTATGAAGCATTTGGTATCTTTTTTGGTCATGTAGTATGTAAATAAGGAATTGTGATTGATATTGTGAATATTGTTGTTATTTTTTATTTTCCACCACCTACTTCAATGCAACAACTACAAGCAACACTGAGTCATACAGGGTATTGTTAAATTTTCAACTATTATTAGGTTACTTTCAATTTACTAGATAACAATAGCATAGACAAGATCTTTGAGAGAAACACAATCCAAAGAGTACACAAGCATTTATCCTGGGAAATGATCAAGGGGAAGAAAACCCAACAAAACTTCCTTAATATAGAAATCCAATACAATGCAAAGACAATGAACCAAATAACACAAAAATTCCTCTCCCAAGGATGCGCCTCTCTTTCTCTTCCTTCTTTCGGCAATTGGTAACTACAGATTCCTTCAATACTTGCGCACTTGATGAGTTAGTTGAGTGTGTGTCTAAATGAGGCACTGGCCTCTCTTATTTATACAATTCTGGCACATGTGGAAGTGTCTCTTCACTGGCAGGGCCGACTTCTTCCTCTAGGTGTTTATACTCACCTTTAATATATTCTAGGGCCTCTTTAATATATTTTGGGGCCGACTTCTTACTTAGCCTATTACAATTAGGGTTTGACCAATCCATGAAAGGGGATTTGGACAATTGCAATTCCCGACATGATCAATCCACATAAGGGGATTGATTTAATCAAGAATAAAAATATTCTATCTTTATCCACAAAAGGGGTTAAGAATATTCTTTGCAACTACACAATATTTTAACACTCCCTCTTAACAAGAAGGATATTCTTTATCTTTTGACAGGTCACTGGATGTCGACATCAACTAGGTAGCAACATCCACTGGATAACATCATCAATTGGGCAACATAATCAACTTGGAAACATCATCAATTGGATAAATGGAGGCATCCACTTGGTCATGTGGCATCATGATCACTGACTGACATATCTATAAATAATCGAAACTTTTGTTCTCTTTATCTTCACACATTAGATACGATTTCTTTCTCGTGTCTTCACGCAGAAGTTACTTCTTTCTTATCTTCACAAAAAAGATATCTTATCTTCACACAGAAGATGTCTTATCTTCACACATAAGATATTATATGAGTTTTTCCATTCATTTTATGTTTTCCCTTCTCTTGTAGTCATCTATCTCACCCATGCACTGGGGAGGAATACTACCATAGATTCACTCCTAGTCGTCCCACATGAACTAGAGATGCTAAGATGCTAGCATGAGCAAGAATAGACTCCCTTTCCATGATCCACACAGGATCATTACAAAAACCTTAAGAGCTAACTAACCATTCCACATGGTCAAGGTTTGTGTTCCAGGCTACTCAATCCTTGGGCAGAGGAGAGTATATTCCTACTTCCCCTTGGATAAAAATCCATATTCCTCTCTACAAGGGTGGTCACACCCCTCTCTATGAGGGTATTCTATCATGTCCATATAGTATTCAAAACTCAACACTTGGATAGAGGCCAACCTTGGAAAAATTCTCATTCCCCTTCTCTACGAAATTCTCTTCTCTTTTCCTTCTCTATGAAGGTCTACCTATGGGATTTATCTTTCCTTCTCTACATAGTTATTTTCTCTTTATCCTTCTCTACGAAGGTCTAGCTATGGGATATAAAAAAGTCTCTTGTGGTCCAAAACCTTTCAATGGTATAATACCATGCTACCCATCTACTGGGAAACATCCATCTACTGGATAACTTTCATCTTGATCAAAATATCTGGGCACCATCCATATGATTTTCTAACTACATCAAATCACGATCCTTCATTTTGAACTCGAAGACATGGCTCCCTCTTGCACTAGGATAATAGCTTCTAATCTTCATCCTTGAAGTTTTCTTCTGTAATATCTTGGGTGCTTCCTTGAGTTTGGATATTTCTTTCTTTCTATCTTCATACTGGATCAACCTACTCCCTTTGCATCTATAATAACAATACTGGATCAACCTGTAGTTACCTAGAAATCTTATGGAGTTAGATTCTTTATTGTTCTTCCTGAAGGAACTTATTTTGTTCTTTTGAGCTGTAAGAGCTTCCTCTTCATCGAAAATTAATCTCGTATGTTGGTCTGTAAGTCTAGATTCTTCGTGTGTGCAATCTGCCCATAACTTATCAAACTTGGGTAACTTGCTTCTTGCACACACTCCTTGTACAAAAGGAATCCATAATGTTGGAAACCCATTTAGGGTTGTGGTTACAAATTCTTTTTCACTAATGAAATCTCCAATAGCTGCAAGATGATCTCTGATCCGAGAAACTCTCATAAGATAGGATGTGACAGATTCTGAGTTGTCCATCTTCATATTACGAAGTTGATTACTTAAGGTAATATTTCGGCTAATGTCTTTTCTTTCATATAACCTACTGAGCGCTTCATACATTTGCCTTGTTGTCTGTAATTCAAATATATGAGGGATCAAGTGATCCTTTATTAAATCTGACATGATTCTCTTTTCTTTCTTTTCATTCTTCTTATGCTTGGTCTGTTGATCTTCTTCCTCTGGTTCTAGTACAACCAGTACAACATGTTCTAGGATAATATTCTCATCTAGAATCATATGCAACCTATGCTTCCAATATATGACGTTTCTAGATCCTTCTAGCATGTCTTTTACCCTCATGTCAGTAGCCATTCTTTCTTGTAGAATAAACCCTAGCCCTCCAAGCTATAGAAATAATAAAAAACTCAAATTACTTGGATCTAAAAACTAAACTCACCAAAAGATGCATTGGACTAAGGTGAGTAGGCTGGTGTGTTTAGATTTCATAAAATCCAACTTTTACCCCTTCAAACTTGATCTGTGGATTTTTGAACTGGTGCTTCTAGTTTTCTGGTACTTGTGGAACACTGGTACACTGGTACTTCTAGTTTTATGGCACTTTGTGAAAACTAGGGTTTCACTTTTCGGGAGATCTAGCCAATAAAAAGTGAATTGAGGATGACAAAATGTTCCTTGAGGTAGGGCACACCTTTCTAGATGGATTTGAGGCTAAAAACCTTATTTAATAAAAACCCTAATTTTCATGTACGGCAAGAGTGACGTTTTTCTTTTTCCTGAGAAAGATGCTCTCTTCAGCTTAACTCTGATACCATGTTAAAGCTTCAACTATTTTTAGGTTACTTTCAATTTACTAGACAACAATAGCATAGACATAATCACTTAGAGAAACACAATCAAAAGAGTACACAATCATTTATCCTGGGAAACCCTCAAGGGGAAGAAAACCCAACCAAACTTCCTTAATATAGATAGCCAATACAATGCCAAGACAATGAACCAAATAACACAGAAATTCCTCTCCCAAGGATTCACCTCTCTTTCTCTTCCTTCTTCTGGCAACTGGTAACTACAGCTTCCTTCAATACTTGTGCACTAGATGAGTGAGTTGAGTGTGTGTCTAAATGAGGTGTTGGCCTCTCTTATTTATACAATTCTAGCACGTGTGGAAGTGTATCTTCACTGGCAGGGCCAACGTCTTCCTCTAGGTGGTTATAACCACCTTTAATATATTCTGGGGCATCTTTAATATATTTTGGGGCTGAATTATTATTTAGCCTATTACAATTAGGGTTTGACCAATCCGCAAAAGGGGATTTGGTCAATTACAATGCCCGACATGATCAATCTACAAAAGGGGATTTATCTACTCAATAATAAATGTATTTTATCTCTATCCACAAAAGGGATACGAATATTCTTTGCAGTTACATAATATTTTAACAGGTACTACATAAATTTTATCAAGCGGTACATGAATATCAAAGATCCATTGGAAAAATTATTGAAGAAGGAATTCAAACTTCAATGGAACAAGGAATGCCAACAAAGTTTGGATACAGTGAAACAAAAACTAGTTACCATGCCAATTTTAGTATTTCCATATTCGAAGAAGGAATTCTATGACCACATAGACATGTCATCTTTACACTAGAAAATTTGGGTCATTTTCTGAATGTTATTTCGACACTCTTGTGACGTTATGTCATAGATATTGTGAGGAATATTGAGTCTTTGAAACATTGTTTTATGGCACGTGGCAATTTCGACGAACTTGAATTAACGCCACAAGAGCGAGGATCGTAGGGAACTTCTCACAATTCTGAGAAAAAAAGAAATATCATCACCAATACGACAATATAGGAAAACTAAGTGAAGCCAATAGTTTTTCTCAATTGTGACGACCATTGCACAAACCATTTTCATTGTTTATATAGAAAATTTGTCATAGGATTTTATATTGTTGTCGAAATTGCGACAACAAAGTTTTTTTTTATATAGAAAATGTGTCGCAATAATTTGTGTTGTCATCACACTTGCGATGACAACATTTTTTTGTTTATATAGTGAATTTGTTGCAGGAACGACAACATTTCTTTGTTTATATAGAAAATGCATCGCAACAATTTTTGTGGATAGATAATTCTTCCATCACCCTTTTCACCCTTTTCACCTGCCTTACCTTTTTCTCCACCTCTGACAACATTCTGTGACATTCTTCCACATAAAAATACCCTTTCAGAAACATCATTGTTATAGAAATATTTTCGCAACATCTTTAAATCATCAGATATTTATAGTCCAATTTTAGGTCACTATCGTCGCAATTGCGACAAGCATGACCTAAAAATATTTCTTTTTTTACCTATTTATTTTAGGTCATTTTTAATGGTCAATTTTAAGGTTAGGTAAGTCATCTCTCTTGCGACGAAAAAAATACATTCATCTCTCTTGTGACAAACATCGACCATAATAATTTAGTCAAACTACATGCATTAAGATACCGATGAATACAAGGTGGATTTAGAAAAATTGAACTTTTTCTCTTGCATGTTGTGACAAAAGAGTACTTTCATCCCAAATTTTTAAATATGTTGTAGTGATAGCGTTAGGTGCAGTTCTAGCTCAACTAGGGGAGGTTTGTATCATCCCATTTAATTTCCCAAAAAATTTTTTTTGACTATCGAACATAATTACACTACTATAGAGCATGAAGGACTAGTAATGACATACGCACTACAAAAGTTTAGGCATTATCTCGAGGGATCAAATTTTAAGATGTACAAAGATCATTATGCACTGAGATACTTAATTAATAATCTATTGTTGTGGGGGGGAAGATATGCAGATGGATGTTATTATTTCAAGAGTATGATTTTGAAGTGATTGGGAAAGATAAAAAATTAAATACAAGACCTGATCATTTTTCACGCATATTAACAGGGGAAGATGAAGGAAATGTGGATGACAATGTAGAAGATGCACACTTGTTCATAGTAAATATGATCAATGATTAATTTTTTATATATTTTCTAGTTCTTGAGAATAGGAGTATCCCCACCCAACTTTACAATTGTGTAGAAGAAGTAGCTAGTAATAAAGGCAATAAATTATCAACTCATAGAGGGGAATTTGTATAAGTTGGGTGCAGATGGTATTCTTTGAAAATGTGTACTGGAGAAAAAAATTCCTATGATATTATAAGAGGAACATGAAGGAATTGCGGGATGCCACTATGAAGGGAAAGCGATGACTCAATTGTTTTTGCGTACATGACTTTGGTGGCCCAACCTTTATAGGGATACTAAGGAGTTCTATCAAAAATATGATGTATGTTAGTGATTCGGGAATCCGTCCATAAGAGACAAGATGCCATTAATACTACAAGTTACCTTGCATGATTTTGATAAATGGGCAGTTGATTTTACTGGACCGATCAACCCACTAGAAAAAATGTCAGAAACAAGATATATAATCACTGTGACAAATTACTTGAACCGATGGGCTAAAGAAGAACATGTCATAGATTGCAGCTCGGAAACTGTTGTTCAGTTTTTATTTGAGAATGTTGTTACAAGGTTTGTATGTACGAGAATCCTTATGAGTGATCAGGGGACCCATTTTTTGAATATAATAATTTCTTCTTTGACAAATGAATTTCAGATTTATCACTAGAAGAGCACACCATATCACCCTCAAACAAAAAAAACAGTGGAAGCATTTAACAAGATTATAGAGCATGCACTAAAAATTATACATAATGTAAGTCGATATGATTAGGACCCAAGGATTCTTGTAGTAGTATAGGCATATCAAACTACATGTAAGAAGCCAACATGATAGACACCATTTTGATTAGTATATGGTTAGGAAGAATGTATTCCCATGGATTTCATTATGTCGAGTCTACACATTGTCGTGCTGACATATATCATAGATTCTAGTGCATTAGAGAAAAGACTATCAAAGTTAGTGAAACTAGAGGAAGACTACTTTGTCTCAGGATTTCACCATCAATTCTAGAAAGCATGTGAAAATGCATGGAATGAAAAACATATTAAACAAACAAAGTTCCAGATGGGAGACCTGGTTTTGATCTATGACAACAAATTTTTGTAGCACCCTAAAAAGTTCAAAATGGACTGGCTGGGTATGTATGTCATAATATCTGGGATAGAGACATGTGTTTCTCAGTTGGATAAATTGAATGTGGAAATCATGGAAGGGATGGTCAACGGTAGTTGGCTAAAACTGTATACGAATAGTCATGCTTTCACGCACTATCCCAACTATGCAGTACGTCTACCATAGTATTCATATTATATTATATGTGTTATATAAAAAGAGCTTGAGGAAAGCCTTGATTTGAAGAGACAAAGTCTTGAAGTTTTGAAATGTGCATTGTTCAAAGAGTCAAATTAGCAAAAAAAGAGATGAACAAGAAAATGTCATGGAAAGGAAGGAGAATTGAAATGCACATAGAAAGGAGAATCAAATATCTAGGATAAAGGCCTGCGAAGAGGAAAGGAAACACATTAAAGAGAAAACATAATGGAAATATGGTGGGAAAAAATAATCATAAATGAAACATGACGACCATATTTTGACAAGATAGAAAATATAGACCACGATCCATTAGAATATATGAATTTAATGAATAATCCAAAAGGAATTAAATGAAAACACAATCATATGGGACTGGGAATTTTGGTGTGAAGAGAAAGATAACAACTGAAAAAATCCTATAAAAGTAGAGAAGGGGCGATGAGAAAGGGTTATTTTTTCATGGACATTTTAAGAAAACAAAGAGTCAAAGAAGAGTTGAGTGAGTTGAAAAAATTCATGGTGCCACCAAAGGCAAGAGCATCCACATCGCAGACAAAGACACCACACACTAAACATGAATTAGTGCCAGTATAGGAAGAAACCCTAAGAGAATCAGTGTCATATCCAATAAAATTTACAAGGGATTATGTTCCACCCAGAAGGCCAACAATAACACAATTTAGACTACCCAAGGAGATGAAGTATGACCTTGTTACACCGATGATTCCAATTGGGGTCACTATAGAGGGAGATATGTTGGGTGCAGTAGGAATCCTAACATCTCCAGACCATGACCTTACAGATATAACAAATTCTAGAGTTAGCACCACATAATTATCTATGCAAATCACTCATCTTGGACTCACTGGTTGTTAGAGCAAGATTTGCCTCACCCTATGCAATCTTGCAGAGAAAGCCTTATTCCATTTCCCTATGCAGAATTATCTTCCCTGTTACTAAAATCCAAAGAAAAAAACACAAATTTTTCCACTTGTACACATCTTTCACACTATACAAGAAGCATATACACAGGCTTCTCCACTACAACCCACACACATCGAGATTTGTGCCAGAAAATCAAAATTAAATGTCAGGTTTCCATGTCATGAAAGGAGATATCTTATCTTTAGCCTTCCATATACTGGAAACATTCTGACTCATCCCTTTAGTTGCATTTTGAAGGCTATAAGGTGGCCAATTCTAAGCTATGGAAAAAAAGAGAGAATTCAACTTTGAGAGCAAAGTTACTCTGAAAAAATTATTTACTTCATATCGAGTTTGCATCCCTTTGTCCTTTAAGTTTGAACAAAGTGTTTATCCCCCAAGATGTTCCCTTATTGATGGAGAACCTCATTGTCTCCCTTATATGAGCTTGCCTTTGGTGGAGGATTGAAGTGGTGGAAGCCCAACTGGAAGGAACTGAGTTTCTCAGTTCCAAACCGTGCCCACAAGGAAGTCTATAATATTGTCAGTTTTATTGGTCATTTATTAACAGAAATACTCTTCCCATCCAATTGATGTCTTGAAAATATATGAATTATTATCCATGGGCATATTTGTTATGTATATTGATGGATTATGCTATCTAATGTGGTAACCTTTTATATTTCCACCATATTCTTGTTTTCACTTGTTTGTTGAGAACTTGTTGTAGGTATATATAGCTTTGGATCAAAGTACTCAATGGTGGGCATCATCGAACATTTGGATGAGGTAGGCCTCTTTCTTATCTCCTTTGCACATTGGTTTATATATCATATTGTTTGGATAGAGTTTATTTTTGCAGTCATTTCCATCTGTTGTGGTTCACCCTATCCATAAAGAGATTTTCCTCGTAACAGAATTGGTGACCATACTAGGGATGAATCTTATTTCTTAGGGTTTGAAGTAATTTTCTCCTTAGATTTCTCTTGCTTCTATTGTGGTTCTTTTCGTATCATTTATTGAAAGCTCATGTTCACTCTGGGTTTGAGTTTTCAGCCTTAATCCCTTGTCTGGCCTCGTTTTAAAGCACATACACGCCTTTTGCCTTGACAGTCGCATATGCATATGGGTTGTCTCACTACAAGCTATGTATATATGCTTTGTTTTCCGGAACAATTGCGTACACATTTTTTTCTTTCTTGTTTTCATGGTCTGGTGTTTGTTGGGTGGGATTTGATGCTTGCTGAGCCTTTTTGGGTCTCTATAGTGCCTCTTGAGTGCCTGTGGGATGACAAGAAACCCTCTTTTGGTTGAATTTCTGGGAAAATTCTTTCTCTTCATTTTTTCATTTTTATTTTCCTTGTACATGGGGCTGGGTGTTTTGTTGCTTAGTATCCTTCTTGAGTTATTTCTTTTTTATACACAGCAGGGATATATATCAAGTTACTTTTTAGTCCATTCATTTTTAGTTTTGATATATTGAAAATACAAAAACAATAGGCATTTTGCATTACCTGTAATTTTTGTCTTTTGATTTTTTATCATTAGCTTAGGGAATATAGTGAAAGATTGCATTTTTACTTCTGAATTGCAGATTTGAATTTGAAAATTTCATCACTTTTAAAAGAATATCATTCATTAAAAGTTAAAGTTAGGAATTTGCATTATTTTCATATTTACTTTTCTTGTAGATTCATAACACCATAAGTTTCACTACCATACATTTTTGAGTAAGCAGGACCATTAAAATCAACTATAATTTAAAATTTATTAGTAACGATTTTATTTTCTAGGTTTCACAAACTAGCCTAGGATTTAGTGCCTTGGAATAGGATTTTGTGAGTAAACTTCTCCAAGGCAATTAAATTAAGATATGTGTTTGAGACGGGGAGTGGAGAAATCCATTTTATAATTGTTAACATCAGGAGGCTCTGCTCACACTGGATTTAATCACAAGGTCGCGTTAATTTGGTTGAAGGGATATCCCCCCGATACCTTCCTAGCGTCATAGATATTTATGGGGATCTATTCGTATCTGGGGATATTGCTAGTGCCTTTACCCCCGTGAGAGGAAGTGCTTTCAAGGTTTCAGGATTTTCTACGCTGCCCATATGGTGGACCTGACTTACAAATGTTGGCCTGTGCATTGATTATACAATGGTTTATTAGTTCCTTGACTTAGGTGTCTCATAGGTTACTTTCAAGGATTATTTTTCAGGTACCCTGGGTCAGCTAAGGGTTGAACAACAAACAATATTTATGGAGTATTACCTCTCTGAGGGGATCTGACCAACTAGTTGTTAATCCCATGAGGGCCCTTATAACTGACTTTGTCACCTTCTATCTTCAGCAGGGAGTCTCAGGCCCCTCTTGGGCGAGACATACCTTCTTTAGGGAGGGAGGCCACTCATCCACTTTATCTCTTTTGCATGAATTTTGGTTGTTTGACTTTTGGTGTGCTCTTTGATTACTTGTTGGACTTAAGAGTTTATACTGAGTTCTCTTTATCATGGATAATGGAGTTCCTCTAAATCCTTTTTTCACCGCTACCTACCCCATGATGCCTACTCCTATCATGGGGTCGAGTCCTTCTATTTTTTATAATGGTATGTAGAACTATGGTACTCAGTCTGCCCCTTGGGTCTCTAGTCATTATCCCTCTTTATAGCCCTCAAAATGCAACTGAAGGGCTAAGTCAAAATGTTTCTAGTATATGGTACTCAGAGTCAGGTCACAAGGGTGGGAAAGATGACTATAATGAATATGCATATTGAACCTGTTGGAGATCCTATATTTTGGAAAAAGAATAGAAATAAAAATTTGCATCAAGTTATTTTTTAGTTTTATCCACTGAGGTTTCCTATGGTTGGACATGCCAGTATCAATTGAAACCCAACTTATTGCAAGGATTATATAATTTCTATCGACTAGGGAATACCCACTACCTTTGTTCATGGATAATACTCATGAGAAAGAATTTGCATAAAGGATGAAGAAAAAATATGTCATGGATAAAGGATCACACATATTGGATGTAGTAAGCGTCAATGATGATTCTGTTAGGTTTGTAATGTAAGTGTTACCTTGGAAGTGACTAAGGAAATATAATAGAGATCGGGTTCCAACAGGAGTAATAACAAGAAAAAAAAAGTGCACAACAGGAATGCAGATGAATTGGGAAACATTTTTGGTGAACTAATTCTTAAACGACTACAAGGAAGCATAGGAGAGATGAGTAGAGTTTCACTATTCTTGGTTATTAATTTTAATTGCATTAGTTTCTTGGACGGAGCTAGAGGAAACCCAATTACTAGTGTTAGCACTATAAATTTGTTTGGCTGATAAAAAAAATGACAGAGGTAACCTGAAAACCACTTTAGAGTTGGGTACTATCTTTCTCAACTCAGAGAGGGCTCTTTCCTATCACTTGGTCTTTAACAAATGATTTTTCTTTAGCAAGTCAATGTCTAGGCTTTGTTTCTTTGAAGGGTTTTTTATAATTTCACTGGCAAGGAAGGGGAGGGACACCTAGGGATATGGAGTCAAACTTCTGAAAATGAATGGAAGCACTGACTGGTTAGTTGAAATATCCAAAGGATAAATCCTAAATGAGGTGATGAATCTATTGTAATTTAAAGAGTGTAATAATAAAGGAAAAACATATAACTACATTAGAGAATTTAAATAAATTAATTATGACTTAGTTAGGAAGAACTTAACACAATTTAAATTTCTTAAGCCAAAAGAATCACATGATGAATTCCATTCCTTTAACTATCCAATTTAAATGGAAGACAATGAAAATGAAATTCAAGAACATAGGAAATACATATGAAGAAAGAAGACAAATCTCCAACCACCACCATTAGAATCTTTTCATGGAATTTCAAGACATTTGAATGTGCATTGTATTCAACTTCAGAAAATTAAATTCAAGTTCCAAATAGATAAAACCATTCTGTTGCACTTCTTCCAAATCCTAATACATTGGGAACTCCTAATACATTTGGAAATCCTAATATTTATACAAGATGAGTTCCTTCGGTTTGAAACCGATTACAATGATTATAAAGAAACATTTTGGTTTTGAAACCGATTACAATGATAAGAAAGAAATGTTTTTGTTTTGAAACCAATTACAATGATCAACAAGAAATGTTTCTTGATCCAGATTCTGGCTCCTCTAGAGTTTCAGTCCCATGCTTCGCCACTTGGTATGCATTGGTCTTCCACGTGATCTTCCATCTTTAGTGACATATGGACATCATTTACTAGGCCCTGGAAAAATTCATTTTATCTTACACAACCTAATTATTTCCTTCCATTGAAAGTCAGAAGGGATATCATAATCTATCATTTCCTTTATCAAAATCTCCAAGTCAATGAAAGAATCATAGGATATGAATGACAGTCCAAGCTTGATTATTTTGAACTGATTCAAAATTTCAATCTGTAATCAGATGCTCAACTAATGGGGCTTCTTTTATATTTTCCTCTAGACGTTTCAAACTTAGAATGATCCATTTTACACCAAGTCAAACGAGCATTGTATTCTCCCTTATCACACAAATTCCCTTGCCATCCGAAAATGGTTGAAGTCCTTTGGTAAACAATTCTTCTAGCAAATCTTTGAACTCTTGTACACTCTGCTCCATCTGTGCTATGTTAGTTGGACTGATTTCAACAAGTTATGTTTAGAAATAAACCATCCTGGCCTAGATAATCAATGTAGTTCTATATTTAAATCCAATAGTCTGGAGGTCTAAATTTGGAACAACATTGAGTATATTTATGGTGTTCTAGGCCCATTCTAATGGTTTCTTCAATAAAGTTTCATTCACAACAGTGAATTTATTTATGGTTGTAATGTCTATGTTGTATTTATCATTAATGAAATTCAAATATGATCTGAACTTGGCATCTTTAGCATCTATAGAGTCCCAAATGATATGCTTGGCCCCCTGCAACAAACCTTTGCCTCTTAACCTTATCTTCAATTTATTTATTCTTTCTTTCAAGGCTTCATTCTCCTTTTGAAATTGAGCTATATTTTCATCCTTTGCCTGCAATTCCCTCTTCAATTTCTCTATGCTTCCTTTCATCCCTTTGATTTATCCTTCTTTCATGATAAATTGTGACATATCCTGGACAAGTCCTTAAGTGTTTCACCCAACTTCTGAAGTAGGAGCTACAACCACAACCTTTTTTAGCAATTCTTTCTTCTCTTGTTACCATTGCACCTTTTCTTGTTCTAGATGCAACACCCTAGCCTTGTAACCCAATGTCTCTTGATGAAGTGTTACCTTCTCTTGTTCTAGAGCAACCAATTTTGTTTTTTGTGGATGCTCTGTAGCAAGAGTTTTCAATTTCTTCTTCAAAATTTGAATTAATTTCTCCTTCTCATCCAATGAATATTTCAACCCTTGGGGCCTTCAGGTTCCAACCTCTTAACCTGATTCTACCAAACTCTACTAGATTCCTTTTCCTACTTTAATTGTCCTTCCAATTTCATTACATAAGATGATAGTTTTGAATTATTTAAAATTAAGCTCAGATAATCAGAATATAGCATGTCACTAATGTGTTTGTGGAATTTGACCTTGTATGGAGCACTTATGTTATCATATTTTATCTTTATTTCAGAGACTTTGTCCTCATCTGCAAATGCAATATTAAAGGTCTTATTTTCAACATCCCTTACTGTGAACATAGAATATTTATGTTGAGATATATTTTCCACTCCAGGGACTAAATCCCTCATATCACCTAGATCTATATTACCCTTCTCAACATACTTTTTTTCCGAATCTTCTCTAGACTGGTAAGATGAATAAGATGTTTTAAAATCTATTTATTACTACTAAAAATTCTTGAGCTTCCTTCAGTTTGGAGTTTTCTTTCCTTTTCAACGTCGATAGTGCTAGTACAAATTTCCACCATATCTAGATTAGCTTGGTCTCTGGACTCTTCCTCTTCTAAATCCACAATATGTGTTGACTGTGTAACTTTCATCTTCGTTGGGGAAGTTTGTTGGTCACTGATGTCCATGGTGTTTGAATTGCTTCTCTTGTTGTAAACACTTGTCTCTGGAACTTCGATTATCAACTTCTCAGGAGTTTGTTGTGTTAGAATTTTTTGCAAGGTTTCCTCCACTTCTAGATTTTCCATCTTATCAAAACCCTCAACCTGTTCATACTCATAAGGGGCATGTTTGTTCATTTGTCTCCTCTTGGATACGATTTGATGTGGATCATACCTTCTTCCATGTACCTGTGAAAAACCAAACTCTTTGATATTTTCTTGAACTTGAGATAAACATGATTTGTATCTAACAATGAAGGGTCCAATGATAAAAGCGAACTTGAGGTTGGAGGCTTTGTGCAACTTCAGGAAATGATCTGTCTCAGATATAATTCTCTGCCTGATGAATTCAAGGGAAAATATTCTAGTGGTCATAAGAATAGGCAATAGATGAGGGGATTCATGACAACCGTAAACCCATATTACTATTGAGTGCATGAATAATACCCAATCCCGCACTTTTCTCTCTGGATTTGGATTTAGACATCTTCTCATGTCATCCAAAACTCTAGGTAGGCTAGTATTGAAAATCAAACTATAAACTCTGGACATGACTTTGTTGATGAAGATAGGTAATGTAATCCTTTTACATTAAGTTGACACAATTGTTTCTTGAATAAATTCCCTCTTGTTGGTTTCTAGGAAAATTCTCAACAAATTGGTGCAATATCTAAAATGTCCTAGGGAGAGAAAATTCACTAGTTGTTTATGGATATTATCAGCAAGGAATTGATCAAAGATGGTACAGATTGACATACTATACTTTGACTTAAAAAAGGTCAAAATGAAACCGAGCATGACTCCAACCACATATTTGTCATTGTCTAGACCTAAAACTTGACTCAATAGGGCGAAAACCCATTGGACTTCAATGAACATTATATTTACATTCATCGACAAAGTCAAAACTTTTGAAAAATGTTCAGGTTTGATAATTGTCTAGAAAAACAGATCTTAGACCTCTGATGGGCATTCTTTATATATCCTAAGCAACTTCTCTTAATTGAATTCTTCAAAAATTACAGAAAAAGACTTTGGTATACTGAGGGACTCTAGAATTGATAGAATCTCTACCCTACACAAGATCTAAGACCCTCGTTTATTTAAAATGACTCTTTCATCATGGGAATACTATTTGATTCACCAACCTATAAATTCATGAAAATGGAAATAAATTTCGACAACATAAGGGACTATGGTGGCCTCGACTGCTTCAAGGAACGATATACATCTTCCTACTTTATCGAACAGGTTTATTCTAGACACAGAGATAGGAGAAATAGTGATTTCGACATAAAAAAAAATTGTATCCAGGTCAATTGGGCTTCTTCATTTTCCACCAGATCTTGTTATGTTACTGAGGTTATGATGGGATCCATGGTTGTGATGAAGAATACATGTAAACAAGTGGAACTAGCATGTTGAGTTAGTGTACTATTGAGTTGCAGGTGAAAGACGATGGTCGCAATAAGGTTCTAACGGTCCAGTGTTCAAAATAATAATCAAATAAAATAAATGACTAAATGTCCCTTTATACTTTTCCATTTTTCAGGGGTGTTAGAAAGTGATTTGAGGAAACCCGCTTTCCATTCTGAAATGAACCTAGTGATGCCATGTACCTCTGAGAGAAAACCATGGTTTAAATTTAAGACCACCCTTCAAAATTAAGCCCCATGCAGCTTTGCCCCCGGAAATCATTCTTCGTCGTTGATCTTGAGAACTGATGATCAACGATGCTTCAGACCTGATCAACTTAGTGCTCCTTCTAAATTTATCCCTTCCCTGCCATATATATCCCATTTTATAGTTTATCAGCCTTCCAAACCAAATTTAGTGTTCCAATAGATTTTGAAATCTCGGTTTCTCACAATAAATATTTAATGGTGACTAACAACTAGAAGGTATACAAAAACTATTCCTGGTAACAATATATCTTTACTTGTGGTATACCTCACATAAGAACAAACAAATGGACAACAATATCATATTCTACATCTATAAAGAGACAATCCAAGAATTCATTGAGGACACACCATGAAATCTACCTCTAATAGTTGAAGAAAACAAAGAAATCCCATGATTTAAGCCAGGGATGCATCGCATGTACATTCAAGAAAAGAGAGATCTAGATCATAAATGGTTGTCGAATAACTATAGGCTACTAGAAAAGGATGTCAGCCAGATTTTCAATAACTAGGAAGCATAATGAAAAACCATAGTGATAGAAATAATGTAGAAGGAGACACCATAATGAAAGAAGGATCAAGAAGAAGAACAATAACATGAAGAACAAGGGAATGGTGCAGGAGACAATAAAACAACACTTCCCATTGGAGAGAAGAGAAATGATCACCCTAAGTAGCAATCAATGCATAGACATAAGAAGAGGAAATCCTTAAAGGATGTAGCTATCTAGGCAATATTGGGGATCAGGTCAAAGAATTAAATGAAGAAGAATTTATGAAAGATACATAGAAACATGAGGAAATGAACACGAATGTGAATGTAAAAATAACTACACTGCACTTGATGTTGGAATCAACCGGGATAGCACAAGCTCAAGCAATAGAAGAAGAACATACAATGAGAACAAAAAATACAATAAAGTCACAAACGATGACATCAAAACAACCATCAACATTAGCAGAGAACTAGATCATGAATATATTAGCAGGGGACATAGAGTTCCACATGACATAAATGTAGGATCACATGCAAACATTAAGTCATATTGACTTATTGTTGTCACATTTACCATTAACGATTCTACATATCTTGTAGAAAAGTGTCACACATGAGATCTGTTTGCACACATAGTCAACTTCTATGGATTTGGCCAAAGTAAATTTAGACAACAATGCACTATACACAAGGTATAATGAACTCATGCTAGAATGGGATGTGGCCATGATGAAAACAAAAAGGTTGTAATAGGCAGTGCAAGATGTATACAATGAATTCCCATAGGTATGCATGGAAGAAGACACTCACTTAGAAGAGTAAGTGACAAATATTAGTGAAACCATTCAGGGATTCTGTGCAAAGATAATAGATTTGGAAGCTCGCACAATGAAAAGTATCCCAGTAGAGGAAAGGGAGAAATGAGAGAACAGAAAAATGAAGATCGTGGGGAGAATTAGGATCTTGGATGAGGAATGCATAAATTTGTATGAAGAGAGTACAAAAGTGTGGAATCAATTATTGGATAATGCAGAGCTACAAATATTATAACAAAGTTTACAGACTGCGTAGGAGAAGGTGAAAAAGATAAAATATACAATGAGCACTCTACCACTAATAGAAAAAATAGCTCTAATAGTTGAGAATAGGTAGCTACACCAAGAGATAAACCAAATAAGATTTTAACAAAAGAATCTCATGCAAAATCTTGAGCTTCTACAGGATCAAGCTTTTCGGGTGACATAATAACTTGCATCTACACAAGGGATAGTGAAGCAAGCAGTGAAAGAAAATGCATATAAAACGAATACCCCCATTATTGGGCAAACAATAGATGGGATTTTGACACAAAAAGCACACGTAGAGGATAAGGTAGCAACCGTAAAGGAAAATTTTGATAAGTTATTTGCAACTTGAAAGGGGGTGCAGTAGAAGTCTTGAGTGGCTTGGGATGAGCCACACATGAGTGTTGGGGGCTTGTTGGGATAGGATTTTGGGACCCATTTTGGGAACTGCGTAGCACATGAAAAATAAGGAAATACAGTTGGGCACTTTCATGTATGAACGTGTGAAAAAGAAGGAATATCATTGAATCCATTAGGAATTTTGGGTCCATTGGTTCGAGATAAGCCCTATTGCAATTGTATAAATAGTCATTTTTTTCTGTGTATAAGGGAGGTAACATAGGAAAATAGATAGTGAATAAGTACGTATGAATGTATGCAAGGATGAAAGAGTGAAGAGTGACAGAGATAGAGAGAGAGATAGGAGAACAACAAGGGCATGATGTATGAGCATAATGTGCATATTTTATAATGGATGATTCTGAATAATGTAATAATAAGCCAATTGTTGTGAATGTATCCTATCGAGGGTGAACCACGTTAAATACGGTGTCTATGTGTTATGATGTGATTGTTATGTTTATTGTGCATATGATATATGTTATCTTGCTATAAATATGTTACATGTTATTTTTTTTTTGCGCACCTAATATAAGATATAATGAATAAATACTAAGTATAATGGTTATGAGTATTTCCTTCCCTCCCTTCATTACTATGGAAGTTGGGTTCTTGCAGTTCCCATGGACACCTCGGGTGAGACTTCACTTGCTTGTGGTTGATGCTGAAAGTGTCAGTATCTCAGGGTTTTTTTGGTGAATTCATGTTGAACCATGGGTCTTCCAACTGTGCAACAACAATACTACAACAGGCAAACATTAGATATATCATGCACTATATATTGTAATGACCTTAAAGTTTCTCCATGAATTTCCATTTTTTTTTTTTATCTTGATGACATAAAAAAAGATACAACAAGAATAATTTTGATCATTCACATTAAATCCAATAGCATAATGTAATATAAATTACAATGAAAATTAACTTTTCTTCCTACACCTATAGTGGTTACGATCTTCAAGACACATAAGTAGCACTTGCAGTCCTCGATTCTTACGATTGATTTTGACCATTTATGGTCTCAGGACTAGTAATTTTTCCGAGGAACTTGTAAGATTTGTACTTCGATAAAATCCTTCCTAGTATATTCATTCAAGATCTATTTTACTTCACAAGAATACATAAATTCACATGTAGCTCTGATACCATATATAATGCCTTTATACGTTAAGGAAGTATACTTTTTTTTCTTCAATCAATTAAATATAAATGAGATTGTTTAATTTTACAATTTTTGAAAGATTATGCTATAAGCTTAGTTCACTATGTGAATTCTTGCCAAAGTTACACAGTAATTTTTGTCATCTTAGTAAAATATTATGCAAAAAATGTCTTATATATATTCATTTATTCTTTTTATAAATACATCAACTTAACAATACATAATGTACAATAAGAAAAATTATATATATATATATATATATATTTTTTTTTTTTTTTTTTTTTTTNATTTTTTTTTTTTTTTTTTTCTTTTCTAACTCAAATATAAATATTTAATAACTTAATAATTAAATATTAAATACATTGAAATGTGAATAAATAAAACCATTCTAATTTTACAATTTCAAGACAACCCTTCATATTATAATATTACAATTGTATAACCATTGCCATTTTACATTTTTAATGAAACCCTTCTACTTTTACATTTTTAAGCCAACCCATATTATAATATTACAAATAATAGAATAATTATTAAGTAAGGGAGAAGTAGTTTCTCATTTTACATTCTTAAGCCAACCCATATTATAATATGACTATTACAAATAGTAGAATAATTATTAAGTAAGGGAGAAGTAGTTTTGAGTAGTTTTAATTGTAAAAAATTTAGTTTCATATTCATACATTATTTACAATTAGTGGAATACTCAAAGAAGTCTTCCAATTGAATTCGAATTATTTTTTTGAATTGTGAAAAGAGGAGCATATATATTAA
Source organism: Picea engelmannii (assembly GCA_009831015.1). Classification (NCBI taxonomy): domain Eukaryota; kingdom Viridiplantae; phylum Streptophyta; class Pinopsida; order Pinales; family Pinaceae; genus Picea; species Picea engelmannii. The sequence goes on from ML800088.1 coordinate 429,511, forward strand.
ACTTGGTACATATTAAAACTTTAAATAACTTAACTACAATCATTAAAGAGAATACAAAGACATAGAAATTAAGTAATTAATATTACATTTATGTTTTGGATATATATTTCTTTTGATTAACATATATAATTTTTTACTAACATTATAGTTCCAAATCGTGGTTTTTTTACTATGAATTAATACGTTTTAAGTGTGTGGATGAAGACACCCATAAGGTGCAAATTTTTTTAGAGTACAAAATCTAAAAAAAATTGTTTATAGCTCTAAAAATGTGATACCTTTAGGGGCTTGATAGATGCAGAGTTAAGATGTATATGTAATGTTTCTTTATATATATATATATATCAAGTGATCAATCCATT
>ML800088.1:437900-465457 GCA_009831015.1 Picea engelmannii
TTCTATCCTTTGTGAAATCCACTTGTAATACCCCTAGGCTAAACCCCAGTTGTACATAGAAATGTAAATGTTTTATAGGTTGGTGAGCTAGGTTGTAACTTGTTATAGGCTAGAAGCATTATTTGATTATTAGGTCGAGGATCTTGGATGCTAAAGGTCATTGATCCTATTTTTTTAATATGTAAACACTCATATTATTAATCAAAACACACCGTTGCATGAAGACTGATCCATAAATGAGTATGGGTTGATAAAATCCACCTAGAAATGGAATGGGGGGGCTAAGATAGGGGGGTTAATACCAATGGACTATTATAATTTTATTCCTTAAATACTTTGTCTCGAAAGTAGGGACAAGGGAGTCCCTTGGAGTTCTAAGTGTCATAAAAGACACGTGAATATATATATATATATATATATATATGTATATGTATATGTATATGTATGTATGTATGTATGTATGTATGTATGTATGTATGTATGTATTTGTGGATATACTTCAAAGGGGACAAATTATTCGACATTATCATGAGTATTGACTATGGCTGCACAAAAGCAGTTGTGAGTCATACCAGATGATACTAGACTATGATGAAGAACTTGTACTTTTACTATTAGCGTGAGAGATGGAATGAAGAAATGGTTGTCAAACTATATTACAATAGAAGCAGGTTATCAAGCCCGTGAGTAGTTCTCTAGGAAAGAGACTGTAAAATTTCAGACCCCACCTAATTTCAAGTCTCATTGATTTTCAGTCAATGTTTAATGTCCAAAACCAGTTATATGACAAGCAAATAAACTCAACATATAAACAATTTTTTCAGAACTAAAACATGAGGATTTTGAACAATATTTAATGCATAAATAAAACCATATCAGTAGCTTAATACTCAGAAAATTTAACACAGTGATCTTTGGTCTAACAATGACCCTGGAAAAACCCACAATGGAAAAACCACTGAGAGAGGGGATTTTTATTATTTCGGAGCTTCAGAGAAAATTATTTTACAACATATTTATCTTCAAAAATTTATTGGCAAACTTATCTCAAAAATTGTGCCAAGTCTTCACACAAAATCTGAGACTAACTCCTCAATATCTGCGCCAGAATTTCCTACACAAAAGTACAGGTATGCTCCTCTAATTTTGTGCCTGTTTCTTTCTATACGGATACCTCGAAATCTGTGTCAACAACAAAATTTTTTTTATGGGAAATAAATTCCTATATGACCACCTTGAAAACCATGCCAATAACCCAGAAAGTTCACACATAAATTATCCTCAACTTCTGTGCATAAAAAATACTATATGGATAGTCAAAATCTGTATGGTACGACCTATTTTATCTAGTTGTACCTTTCCTCATTTTTCGTGCCAAAGCTTAGCTGTACGGACTATTGTAAATCTCTATTGTACATCATGGTAACAATGGTGTGCCTCTTCTCAATTTCTATGCTAATATTAAGTTGTACGGACTGTTGGAAATTCGTACTGTATGACATGCAATAAATGTTGTACTCTTGCCTTGATATGAGTGATATCCTGCTTCCTTGAAATATGTTCCCTAGCCGTACAAAAATGGCCTACTTTCTCAAAATCAAACTTCTCTTCTCTTTTTCTCTCAAAATTGTTTCATCTACCCAAGAATGGGTATCTTGTCCTACCCTAATCGACCTCATGAGGGAATCTCAAGAGTCATGTCATCCAATGGGGGAGATAGAATGAGATCAATGGTGGAAACAAATTCACTTAAGTCATCCACTTTCCCGAAGTCTCAAAAAGTTGCCTTTTAATTTGTCTCTCACAAATTAAATGACTAGGGTCCACATTAGGCACTTTCTCACCCCTTAGGCACCTAGGTGATGAGTAATACTTGCCTACGTACTTTTTAATTATTTTAACACTCCCTCTTATTGAGGAAAGTGCTACTCACCACTCCAATCTTGTCCCTGAAAAATACAAAATTTCCTTTTCCTAAGGATTTGGTGAGTATGTCCTTAGCCTGCTCATCTGTAGATATGTATTGTAGCTCAAATTCTCCTCTCTAGACATAATCCTGGATGAAGTGATAAAAAATCTCAATGTGCTTAGAACTTTCATGAAAAAATGGATTCTTAGAGAGTTTAATACAACTTTGATTGTCACAGTAAATCATAGTAGGCCTTAACTCCACACAAAAAAATCCCATCAACAACTTGGAAAACCAAAGAGCCTCACAACTAGCCTGACTGGAAGTCATATTCTCAATCTCTATAGAACTCAAAGCCACTGACTTTTTCTTCCGACTGAACCAAGACACCACTACTAAGACCAATCTGAATCAACCCATAGAAGTAATTTTATGGTCACTGACACATCCTGCCCAATTTGACTCTTTATATCCCACCAAATGAACTCCATCCCCTCTCTGATATTTCATACCATAATCCACTGTACCACAAAGATATCTGAGAACATGTTCTGCTGCCACCCAATTCACTCTCCTAGGCTCCACCATGGACTAACTAAGCGCGTTTACAAAAAAAAAATTATCTGGCCTGGTATTGACCAAATAAATCAAAGAACCAATCAACTTATGATATAAAGTGTAATCAACCAACTGTGACTCAGAAGCATGACGATTCTTCGAGTTGGTAATCATGGGAATGTTCATGGTACTACAATCCTCCATATAGAATCTCCTCAGAATGTCACAAACATACATCCCTTATCCTGGGAAGATGTGTCCAGGCTCCTGACAAACCTCCAATCCCAAAAAATAGTGAAACAGTCCAATATTAGTCATCTCAAACTCTGAAGCAACTCTCTCCTTGCATCTAGTGATGATTGTCTCTTCCATTGTATTGAAAATATCATCCAAATATAGAAAGTGTATGAGAGGATCCTCTCCAACCACAATGAAGTATAGGTTGGGATCTTCCTCACTCTTATCAAAACCCAACTGCTGCTAGTAGGCATAAATCCTCAAATACCAAGGGAAGCTTGTTTCAACCCATACAATGCCTTCTTCAGTCTCCACACATGTTAATCTCTCCAATGCACCTAAAATCCCAATGGATGCTCAATATACACCTCCTCCTGTATGATACCATTAAAAAATGTGGTCTTCACATCCATCTAATGGATCTTCCAACCCATCTATACTGCAATACAGATCATTGACCTGATTGAGGTATATATAGAAACCAATGTGAAGGTATATTCATAATAACCTCCCTCAACCTATGAGAACCCCTGAGCCACAAAAAGAGATTTGTACTTCTCAATGTTTCCATATGCATCATACTTGACTTTATAGATCCACCTGGAAGTCACTACTGACTTTCCCTCAAGTCTACGAACAATCTCCCAAACATCATTCTTCATGATGGAATTGTACTCTTCCACCATGGGATCTCTCCAAACCTATCTACTAGTAGCCTCCTCAAATGTGGAAGGATAAGACTTCTCGATACTATTCACCATCGCGATGTAGCTACAAAATCTCTTAGGAGGTTTACTCTCCCTCACAATATTTTTAGGATTTCCCACTGAACCATGTGCCTCCCTCAAAGTTTCTTGAAGAAACTTGGGCTTCCTCCTCTCTGAGGTAATGTCCCGTGGAGGGGACTCTACCTTCTCAACCCCATTACCTGAAGACTGTGACCCTGAAGTAGAATATGGAGAAATCGATCCTGAAACCTATGGACAAATAACCATGATCCTAACATTTGTGGCATTGTCACCTGTAGATGAGTCATCACTAAAACTGGTGGCCCTAAACTTTGTTTCACTGAAGTCTATTGTAGGCTCACCTGAATATGAGGTGATGAATTCTCACCCCTCTCTCTCCCTCGTGACTTTATAAAGGCTCCATCCTCCTCAATTCTCATATCCCTTCTCAAAATTGTCTTCCTCAAGGAAGGAATGTATATGCAGAAATTCTTTGAAGTACTTTCCCAAATCACACCCCTTGCAAAACTCCTGGTTCTCTGTACTAAAATATGGAACTCTAGTCAAAATCTCCTTAAGTGCCCTCAAATCCCTGTGGTGAAAATATCCCATCCTCCCATGCCATAGCTCACATAGACCACAACTGTTGGTAAAATGAAATAATCCTCTCGTTGGATGGAGCATGAGCTTTTACAAATTCTCATGTTGATTCCCAATCACTTTGGCTGAAGTGATACTGGTCCCCTTGGGGAATAGGAGCACCTGTCCATCACAGAAAAAAACCTTATAGCCCCTCTCCTCGATAGAAAATACTGAAACTAAGTTCATCCTCAAGCCATGAACATATGGGAACTCTCTCAACAACATGGGAGGTAAAAACTCCCTCTGAAATTATACAATCCCACAACCAACTTCCTTCACCACCTATCATATGGAAGGAGGCACCATTTTTAAGTTCTCATGAACACCTATCATATGGTGGGAGGCACCACTATAAATATAGCACACATTAGAATAACTGGACCTAGTGTAAAGATGTATGAATAAAGAAAATCCCTTATCAAACTTGGTATAGAACTCCTACATCATTGTTGAAGTTTTTTTCTAGTTCTTCTTCTTGTTTGGACACTGTCATGCATAGTGCCCAAACTTGTGGCTTGAAAATAACTTGACTTTTCCCATGGCCTTCATGCCTTCACAAATTGGTTTGTTTCCTCCCTTAGGTCCCTTTTTTAATTTGTTCTTGATGTTGGAAGCAAGAGACACATTCTCCTCATCATGACCTGTATATGAACTGTCATGCACATAACCTCTATGGGTCTCCTCCTGAACAAAGTCATCCCAAATACGTTCCCAATTGGGAAGCTTCTCCCTACCCAAAATTCCCTCAACAAACCAAACCATTTTTTTGAAAATCCATTCAATGTTTTCCTCACAAGTTCACTATCATTAATGTCCTCCCCCATAACTCCAAGCTCATCTCTCACCTATGTCAACTAGGTAAGATATGTGATCACATTTTTAGCCTTGGTCATTTTAATGCTCTTCAGTTTTTCTCTCAAAACCATCTTTCGATTTTTATTTGTACTCTAGTACAACTTTGTCAAGCAATCCCACATCTCATAGGAATTTTCCTTCCCTGTCAAATGAGGAATCAAATGGTCCTTGATGGAATCAAGAATAATCCTCTTAGCCTTGATACTCTTCTTGGTGTATGGTGCTAGAAGAGTGGAATTTGTGGGTATATTCACAAAATTTGTTGTGGAGTTGTCAACAATATACCATAACTCATTTTCTTCCAACAACAACATCAACCTCTCCTTCTAAGCACCAAATTTCATTGCCCCATCAAGTCTTTCCTCAATCCTCAAACCAATAGCCATTGACCCTTTTCTACTGAAAATGAAAAATTCAAAATTTTGTCTGGTGAAGTGATTGTTGTCCCACTTTTCTAACTTGTTGAAATAAATCTTCTTCTCTTTAGCTTAGCTCTGATACCATGTAAAATTTCAGACCCCAGCCAGTTTCAAGTCTCGTTGATTTCCAGTCAATGTTTAATTCCCAAACCTAATTATATGATAGCCAAATAAACTTAACATATCAACGAATTTTTCATAATTGAAACATGAGGATTATGAACAATATTTAATGCATAAATAAAACCATATTAGTAGCACAATACTCAAAAAATTTAGCACAGTTATTTTTGGTCTAACAACGACCTTGGAAAAACCCACAAGGGGAAAACTACTGAGAAAGGGAGCTTTTATTATTTTGGAGCTTCAGAGAAAATTCTTTTACAACATATTCATATTCAGAAATTTATTGACAAACTTATCTTGAAAACTATGCCAAGTCTTCACATAAATTCTGATCCAAACTCCTCGAAATTTGTTCCATAATTTCTTGCACAAAAGTATAGTGTTGATCCTCAATTTTTGTGCCTCTTTCTTGTTGTACAGATGCCTTGAAATTTGTGCCAATAGTAGTAGAAAAATTATGGGAAATAAATGCATGTACGACCACCTTGAAAACTATGCCAATCACCCAAAAAATTCACACATAAATTATCCTCGATTTCTGTGCAACAAAACAACTGTACGGACAATCAAAATCCATACAGTATGACCTATGTCAATAGGTTGTGACTTTCCTCATTTTTCATGCAAAAACTTAGTCATAATGACTGTTGTAAATACATACTATACAACCTCGTAACAATGTTGTTCCTCTCATTGAGTTTTGTGCCAATATTAAGTTGTACATACTATTGAAAATCAATTTTGTACGGCCTGCAATAAATGGCGTACTCTTTCCTTGAGATCTATGCTAGCTTACTACCTTGAAATGTGTGCCATAGCCCTTCAAAAATGGCCTCCTTTATCAAACTCAAGTTTCTCTTCTCTTTCTCTCTCAAAAATGCTTCATCTACCCAAGAATAGGTACACCCTCCTACCCTATTCGACCTCATGAGGGAATCTCAAGGGTCATCTCATCCAATGGTGAAGATTGAATGAGATCAACGGTGGATATAAATTAACTTAAGTCACCCACTTTCCCTAAGTCTCAAAAATCCACCTTTTAATTTTTCTCTCACAAATTCAATGACTAGGGTCCACATTAGGCACTTTATCACTCCTTAGGAACCTAGGTGATCATAAACATTTTCCTAGGTATGTTTTAATTATTTTAACATAGATTACTGAAAGTTCTTTCCTAGTGTGTTGGGAAATAACTACGAGGATCTGAGACTTTCTATTTGGCATGTTGATGAAGACACAAAAGGGAAGTGAGGTAGTCGAGGGACTTTTGAACACAGAAGGAGCACACTTCCTGGGGTGGGATAGGAATGTGGGAAATGAGAGACTGTAGGCTATTTGCTGTAGTTGGCATCTTAGATAGAACAACTATGCAACTTATCAAACCTTAGACTTGCTTAGTCTTCCATTTTTCACTGGTAGAGTTTATTCCCAGCTTAGGGGTGACCTGTTTCTTAGAGTTATGAGAAGTACAGTCTAAGGCTGGGATGAATGTGGAAGGTTTTCATGCATTCGGTGCCTATTTTCCTGAGATAAGTGTCTTTCATGTCCTTATTTCCATTGTTGTGTGTGTGCAATTATGGGTTTTATGTCATCAAATATCTATTGTTAAATTCTATATGAATTGTTATTGTTGCACAAATGTAGTTACTATGTCCTCGTAACACTCTTCATATGCAAGACTTAGTATTTAATTTAATGGTATCATATTTTGTAATGCCATACAGTGTGTTCCAAATCAAGGATGGGTATGATACCAGAGCATGTTGCTAAGTCCTGGTTAATGTGTAAGTTACAATTTGCGTATTAGAGATGTTAAATATCAAGGAAATTTTCAAGTGGCACATTTCCAACCCGTTCAAAGGTTGGGGATGTCATAAATTGGTATCAGAGAAAATTTTTCCTAGAGCTATTATGTAATGGGTATGTTACACCAGTCCTCCCTCAACACCCTATCCATTCCTATTTTCCTGAGATAAGTGTCTTTGTCCTTATTTCCATTGTTTTGTGTGTGCAATTATGGGTTTTTTGTCATCGAATCCCTACTGTTGAATTCTATATGAACTCTTATTCTTGCATACATCTAGTTACTATTTCCTCGTAACTCTCTTTATGCAAGACTTAGTATTTAATTTAATGGTATCATATTTTGTAGTGCCACAGGGCATGCTCTAGCTCAAGGATGGGTGTGATACCAGAGCATGTTGATAAGTCTCGGTTAATGTGTAATTTACAATTTGGGTATTAGAGCTGTTAAATATCAAGGAAATTCTTCAGTGGTGCATTTCCATCCAGTTCTAAGGTTGGGGACGTCATAAATTGGTATCAGAGAAAATTTTTCCTAGAGGTATTTTGTAATGGGTATGTTACACCAGTCCTCCCTCAACACCCTATCCATTCATGTCTCCACTTTTCCCCATCTTCCTACTTATATTATCCTTATCCTCCTTTATACATTACACATAACCCTACAATGACCACTTTTCCTCTAGCTCAACTACTCCCCATATTATTTATCCTCATTACACTCTATCCTCATCCCCTGTTATCCTCACCCTCTCCCTTTATCCCTTATTAATCCTCAATAACTCTCATCCTTCATGTCACCTCATTTTAAACCACCTATAATACAACATATCATTGGCACACTCCTTTATTCCTCACCTCCACCCTTTCCTAGCACCTAGACCCTTCCCTCCTTTAGTCCTCCCCATATTAATACTTAATGCTCACTCTTCCAAATTTGTGTTTTCTCCCTTCAAGCTTAGTAACATTCTTATATTTTCACTCTAACAGACCCATTCATTATCCTCCCTTCCCCTCATCAAAACCCTTTAATTACTCCCCACTCTTTCCCCCTTAACCCCTCTCTCTAATCCTACCCTTCCTCAATTTTTAATCCTTTCCAAGACCTCTCCCTCCCATTTTATCCTTCAACTCTACGCCTCCCACTTATTTCATTTACCTCACCCCAACAATCCCTCACTCTCCTCCTTTTGGTATACCATCTCCCTCTCTCATTCCACTCCTTGCAGCCTATACAATCTAACTTATCATTCTCACCATTTTACCCCTCTCTTTGAAATCCTTGCCTTCACACAAAAATGTTTTTCGTCCCTCCACTAGTCCTCGTATTTTATCCCCCTCGAATTATCACACTCTTGCAGATTCCTCCTGCACCCATCCCTCTCTTCCTATCATTGCACTCTTCACTCTCCTTCCTTGTCCTCTCCCTCCCCTCATCCAAATGCCCTATCCCACTATACTCTTACCCCCTACTTTATTCCCTCCTTAACCTCAATTTTCTCCCCCTTCACTCCTTTCCCTCTCGTGCTCCAAACCTCCATCTCTTTTTTGTCACCCTCTAAATCCACTCATCATTCCCTTCTCCCTCAACTTGTCCCTTTCTCCTCTAGCTTAACATGTCCCCTAAATTTACAATCCCTCTGAGCCCATGCCTTCCCACCATTTCTTCCCCACCTTATCCTGATTCCCACACTCACCCTTATCCCTACACGAGTATATTTTATGAATTTCCCCTTCTAACAACCCCTTTATATCTATATAGAATCCTCCCCATATTATTTCTCCTCATTGCACCACTTCCTCTTCCTAATGAAACCTCCCTCTCTCTCCATTCCTTCCTCCTCCACAATAATCCTCATCCCCTACCACCTCCACTCTTCAACTAATGCCCCCCTCCTCCTCTTCAATTCCCAACCTTCATGCCTCCCACAACACCTAGTCCCTTCCTCCTTCCCATTTTCCTACATAAATTCCTCACCTCCATTGCCTCCCACCTAGAACACCTTGTCCTTTTCCTATCCATCATGCCCATTACTAGCCCACACACCCTAATTCCCTTGCCCATTTTCACTCTCATCCATCATTTCCTCACCCTTCTCCCTCCAATGCAACTCTTTTCCTACAAATCTACCCCATTCTCCTCAATGGTCCTCTTCCTCCACCACCACATATGCTACTACCTCCACTCCATCTTTCCCTCCTAATATAAAACCCTCCTAATATTTCATACTTTGTCAACTACACTCCTCCCTCAAAAAATTGTCCCTTCCTTCCTCGACTCTTCCCCATATACCTAGTTAACCTTCCCATATGCTTCCTTTCTCCCACCTCCTCATCATCCAAAATATTCCTTTACTCTTTGGTACCCCACACTTCACATTTCCAATAATTACAACTTTATATATCTCCCACCTCCTTTTCCTCCACATTCTCTCATGCCTCCTTTCTACCCCACACCTCATGTCTTCTCTCCCTACACCATACCCTATATCCCTGCCCCTTTATATCCTCACTAGCCCCACCTAACTGCTCCACAACCTCCTTTTTCCATACCCCTTCACCCACACCTCCCAACCCCTATTCCTTTTCCTCCACTCCTCCAAATCGACCTCAATTTGAACCCCTTAGTTAATATACCCTCCATTCATGTCACAACTACCTGATTCATTCGTCCTCCCTTCCTTCTCATCCCATCTTCCCTCATCATATTCTCCTTCCTTTTTTCCTCCATTCACATCCCCGACCTCCTCCAGTTGTAAACCCTCATACATGCCTCCATCCTCCTTCTACTCCTCACACCTCACATCCCCTCATTATTCACCTTCCTTATCCCCCCCTATGCCTCATCATATCCTCCCTTTGTCTTATCCTCACCCTCCCTCTCCTTCTCTCCTCTAACTCTCATTTTATTGGTCAAATTTTGAACCTTGTCCATATTTACAATATTTGAATAATTTACGCGTAGGTTTTTTATTTATTTAAACATCGATAAATTCAAAATGGAAAATAATCGAAAGTAAAATGAAATTGTTAATTTCATTATAAAAATCCATGTAGTTACTAGTATAGAAACTTGTAAAGAATATTAGAGAACTCGCATTTATTTTCATAATGTTTTTCCAAAAGCCTTTATCTTCCATCCGTTTGATTTAATTACTTATTAATTTAATGAATTAATCATAAACATGATCATTAATCCTTTAGGTCCTAACATATTCTAGCCCTATATTCTAAGATGCATGAATCTTACTATATTTTTGACAAACATGCCTCTTCCAGGGTAACATGAGAGGAGAAATTGTAAAACACCATATTTGAATTATACATTTTATTTAAAGCTCCAATCTATAATTTATAAGCTATAAATTTCCATTCTTTAATTACAAATCTTGTTTTATAACTAACCAATACTAAAATGTTGATCCTCAAACGATACATTCAATATATTGCCAAATGACATATTTGTTTTCAATAGCTCTCCTTCACACCCTAAACAAATCCTTGCAATTTGTTTGGGAGGTCTACATAAATCTTTACAAAATAGTCTCTAGTCCTAGTAAAACCAAAAATATAAAAACAAAGGAAAAAAGAAACCCAAACATAAGTCATTAGAAATGGGCGTGGGATCGTATCACGTGGATAAAAATAATTGCATTGAAAAATTAAAGCGTTGACTAGTTATCCTACTATTGTATATATGTTTCACTTAACTAACATGAAAATATGATAATGATATATGAAATCATTAAGTGGAAAGGTGTGATACACGATTCAGTTACACATTACCAACATCCCCACCATTATCCCAATCCTTTAATCCCTATTATGTAAGCTTTACTTTCTATGTGTAATTTGAACAGACAAATACATACGTGTTTATATTAAAAATAACTCTACCATGGATCTATAGATTTTATATTCTAATACCTATTATGAGCCTTGTAATCCCTATTCTGTAACCTTTTGAGTTTGATAAAATGTAAGTTGTCATATTACTTAGCCCATTGAGATTGGGAATCATGTAGTGACATTGGGTTTCTATGTGTAATTTGAAAAAAAAAATACCGACATGTTTTATATTAAAAACAAATCTACCCTGGATATATATATTTTATATTATAATACAATAAAAATCTATCATACACCTCTCTTAAAACATAATATCACGACCAATCCTCAAATGATATAGTAAAACAATTTAACTTTATACAGATAGGATCTAGTAGTTTCTACTTAATAAATCAATTTAATATTTTATTCTTTAATGTTCCTACAGGATTACCATATTGGACAAAAGAGAGCAGCATAAAAATGTACCTGAAAACTGGAGAGTTGAGTTGGGAGTGTTCTCGACTACTTCTTATGAGTGTGTCCATGCATTATATTTTTGATCGATAATCGTATAATTGATCAAATATAATTCCACATAATATCGGTTTCCATGGGAAGGAACGAGCCATGTTCTTGAAAAACAATTGGGAAGGAACGAGTTGTTGTATGCGTAGTTGAATAATCTTAGGCCATTGAAATCCATGAAAATATTACCTAATCCATGAAAATATTACCTAGGAGGTGATTCTATGAGAGAGATCAACATAATTTAAACTGTGTAATAGACTGAGACCCATGAAACATGTTGTCTTGAAGGAATACTAGCCACAAGGTTGGGTGGTGAATGAGTGCCAGATGTATTTTTCCTTTGAATTCGTCCTGTGAATTTGTTATTGGAAATATCACGTCGTCTCAGGGAGGGACCCGATGGAATCAGACCCCAAATTTCCACAACCACGAGCTTTTGATTCCTACCGAGGTTTCATGGAAGTTTTTTCGTGGAGAGCTATTCCATAACCTGAAGGTTTCTAGCTTCAGTAGGGATATGATTCAACAGATAACCCTTCCACTCATACGATTGTTCACCAGTTTCTGTTGCTGCAGGATTTTGAGTTGCATGAAGGTCTTCGAAATAGGAATCGTGAGCTTGTTTTCTAATATAACAAGGAACACAAGTCTAAAAACATATATAGACACAAAACAGAGTGCTCAACAACACAAAAAACAGGGACTCTCCCTCCTCTCGTTCTCCTCCAACTCCACTACTTTTTCTAGGTATACCCCCCATAGATTCCTAACTCACCTACTCATCATATACAATCTCATTTTCCACTCCTCGCACCCTAGACCATGCCCTTCATCATCCTCACCCTTCCTTTACCTCTATAAATACCCCTTCCTCATCCTTACCGCATCTCACTACAATCACCTCCCCATCCCAAAATAATATTCTCTCCCTAATATACTCTCACTTTAATCCCCTCCTTATGTTAGGTTCACTCATCGAACTACTCATCTATCCCCTCCTTCACCAGCTTTCCCACTCCTTCCCCACCTCTTTACCTCACTCACAAATGCATACCCTCAACTACCCCTTTTCTTATCCTTTCCCCCCAAAAAAAACTCTTCCCATTCATACTTATCCACTTCCTCCTTCTTTCCCCATTATCCTCTCTCACTCCAATCCTCCATCTCATCCTCAGCCCTCTCAACTTTCATTCGTACTCATCCCTCCTTCCATCCACTTGTCTCATTTGGATCCACACCTTTCCAAACTTTCGAAACCCTTAAATAAACCCACACCTACCGACAACTCGTCATTTACTCTATCCTCATTTTTGACCCAAACCTTTATTTCACCACACTTTTATACCTTTCCCATAACCTTACAATGCCCATATTACCTCTACCTCCACTCCTCCACATATTCCTCCTCCTCATTATTCTATTTTCTCATCCGTTTCTATCCTGACCCTCTCCCTTTATCCCTTCCTCATCCTCAATGACTCCACCCTTTCCCCATCACCTCCACCACCACTACCCCATATAATTCTCATTCTCCCCACTAACTCAACTCCACTCCTCCCCCATAATTCATTCCATTCCTCCCTCTACTCATTCCTAGCAACTCCTCCATTTCTTGCTCCACTCTCTCCCCTCTTATTTCTTAATGTCCCCTCTTATCGCTTCTTTTCTTCTTCCTCGAGGCTCAGTCTCTTTCCTCTCCTTTCACTTTAATAAACCACTTCCTTATCCTCTCCTTCCCTCATCCAAACACATTTACTTCCTCCCCACTCTTTCCCCCTTATCTCCTCACTCTAATACTCCATTTCCTTGTCTTTTCCCCCTCTCCAAACCCTCTCCTTCCTTCCTTTATGTTTAAAGCCTACTCCTGCCATTTATTTCATATAAATCACCCTCTAGACATCCCTCACTTTCCTCCTCCTCATATACCATATCCCTATATCATTCCACTTCTTACAATTTAGACAATTCACTTTCTAATTCTCACCATATTCCCCCTTTACCTAAAATCTTCCCCCTACATACCATAATTTTTTCTCTCCATTCACTACTACTCTACTCCTAACCCATTGAATAATCACACTTCTCTATGCTCCTCATACACCCCTCCCTCTCCCCTATCATTCCATTGCTTTCCCTTCTTCATTTTCTTCTATTTCTACTATCTCCTCCTCCTTGACTCATCCAAATTCATTACCCCCTCTACTCATCCCTTCTACTTTCACCCCACCTTCACCTTCAATTCATCCTCCTTATATCCTTGCTATCTCTTGCTCCAGACCTCCATCTCTTCCTTGTCCCCCTCTAATTTCAGTCCTCATTTACCTCTCCCTCCACTTGTCCCTTTCTCCTATAGCTTCACTCCTCACTTAAATTTACAATTCCTATAAACCCATGCCCACCCACCACTTTCCCCCCACCTTCTCCTTCCATTCTTCTTTGACCCTTTTCCCTCCATAATTCTAGTTCTTGTATGTACCCTTCTAATACACAATTTCTATCTATCTCTAGTCATTATCGTATTCCTTATCCTTGTTTCACCACTTCATCCTCCTCAATGGAACCTACATCTCTCTCAATCACTTCCTCCTCCACAACAAGCCTCATGCCCCACCACCTCACTTCTCAGATAATTCCCCCGCCTCCTCCTCCCTTGCAAAACTTCATTCCTCCCCTAATTCCTAGTTCCTTCCTCCTCCTTTCCTCCTCCTCATATTCCTACATAACCTCACCACCTCCCTCACCTCCCACCCCAAAAAATCATTCCTCATCCTACCCATCACCTCATATCCTTTCCCCTTTTCACTCTCATTCTCCACTTCCCCGTCCAATACCCCATTTTCCTATATCTCTACTATCCCCCACAATAGTTTTCTTCTCCCTCCAGCCTCTCCACTCCTCAATCCCATCCTCCTAATATAAAAACCTCCTAATATTCTATCCTTTGTGAAATCCACTAGTAATACCCTTAGGCCAAACCCCAGTTGTACACAAAAATGTAAATTTTTTATAGGCTAGTGAGCTAGGTTGTTATTGGCTAGAAGCATTATCTGATTATTAAGCCAAGGATCTTGGATGCTAAAGGTCATTGATCCTATTTTTTTTAAATGTAAACACTCATATTATTAATCAAAACACACTGCCACATGCAAACTGATCCATAAATGAGTATGGGTTGATAAAATTCACTTAGAAAGGGAAAGGGGGGGCTAAGATAGGGGGATTAATACCAATGGACTATTATAATTTTATTCCTTAAATCCTTTATCTCGAAAGTAGGGACAAGGGAGTCCCTTGGAGTTATAAGTGTCCTAAAAGACACGTGAATATATATATATATGTATTTGTGGATATAGTGCAAAGGGAACAAATTATTCGACATTATCATGAGTATTGACTATGGCTAGACAAAAGCAGTTGTGAGTCATACTAGACAATACTGGACTATGATGAAGAACTTGTACTTTTACTATTAGCGTGAGAGATGGATTGAATAAATGGTTTTCAGACTGTATTACAAAAGAAGCGGGTTGTTAGGCTCGTGATTAGTTTTCTAGGAAAGAGATTGTAAAATTTCAGAACCCACCCAATTTCAAGTCTCATTGATTTTCAGTCAATGTTTAATGCCCAAACCCAGTTATATAACAACCCAATAAACTCAACATATAAACAATTTTTTCAAAACTAAAACATGAGGATTTTAAACAATATTGAATGCATAAATAAAACCATATCAATAGCATAATACTCAGAAAATTTAACACAATGATTTTTGGTCTAACAACGACCCTGGAAAAACCCACAAGGGAAAAACCAGTGAGAGAGGGAATTTTTACTATTTTGGAGCTTCAAAGAAAATTATTTTACAACATATTCATCTTCAAAAATTTATTGACAAACTTATCTTGAAAATCGTTCCAAGTCTTCACACAAAATCTAAGACTAATTCCTCAATATTTGCACCAAAATTTCCTACACAAAAGTACATCTCTGCTCCTCAAATTTTGTGCCTATTTCTTTCTATACAGATGTCTCGAAATCTGTGTCAACAACAACAACAAAATTATGGGAAATAAATTTCTATATGACCACCTTGAAAACCATGCCAATAACCCAGAAAGTTCACACAGAAATTATGCTCAACTTCTGTGCAAAAAAAATACTATACGGATAGTCCAAATCTGTACGGTATGACCTATGTTATATGGTTGTACCTTTCCTCATTTTTACTGCCAAAGCTCAGCTGCATGGACTGTTGTAAATCCATGTTGTACATCATGGTAACAATGGTGTGCCTCTCCTCAATTTCTATGCTAATATTAAGTTGTATGGACTACTGGACATCCGTACTGTATGACCTGTAATAAATGTTGTACTCTTTCCTTGATATGAGTGCTAGCCTACTTCCTTGAAATGTGTTCGCTAGCCCTGGAAAAATGGCCTCCTTTCTCAAAATCAAGCTTCTCTTCTCTTTTTCTCTCAAAACTGTTTCATCTACCCAAGAATGGGTATGTCGTCCTACCCTAGTCGACCTCATGAGGGAATCTCAAGAGTCATGTCATCCAATGGTGGAGATTGAATGAGATCAATGGTGGAAATAAATTCACTTAAGTCATCAACTTTCCCTAAGTTTCAAAAAGTCACCTTTTAATTTGTCTCTCACAAATTAAATGACTAGGGTCCACATTAGTCACTTTCTCACCCCTTAGGTGCCTAGGTGATGACAAATACTTGCCTAGGTACTTTTTAATTATTTTAACGCTCCCTCTTACAAAGGAAAGTGCTACTCACCACTCCAATCTTGTCCCTAAAAAATACAAAATTTCCTTTTCCCAAGGATTTGGTGAGTATGTCCTCAACCTGCTCATCTGTAGATATGTATTGTAGCTAAACTATTCCTCTCCGGACATAATCCAGGATGAAGTGATAAAAAATGGATTCTTAGAGAGTTTAATACAACTTTGATTATCACAATAAATCATAGTAGGCCTCAACTCCATACAAAACAATCCCATCAACAACTTCTGAAACCAAAGAGCCTCACAACTAGCCTGACTAGAATTCATATACTCAATCTCTACAGAACTCAAAGCCATGACTTTTTCTTCCAAATGAACCAGGACACGACCACTAAGACCAATCTGAAACAACCCATAGAAGTAATCTTATGGTCATTGACACATCCTACCCAATATGAATCTGTATATCCCACCAAATGAACTCCATCCCCTCTTTGATATTCCATACCATAATCCATTGTACCACAAAGATACTTGAGAACATGTTCTGCTGCCACCCAATGCACTCTCCTAGGCTCCACCATGAACTAACTAAGCGTGTTGACAAAAGAACAATTATCTAGCCTGGTATTGACCAAATACATCAAAGAATCTATCAACTTATGATATAAAGTGTAATTAACCAACTGTGACTTAGAAGCATGAATCTTCTTCGAGTTGGTAATCATGGGAGTGGTCATGGGCCTACAATCCTCCATATGGAATCTTCTCAGAATGTCACAAACATACTTCCCCTATCCTAGGAATATGTGTCCAGGCTCCTGACAAACCTCCAATCCCAAAAAATACTGAAACAGTCCAATATTAGTCATCTCAAACTCTGAAGCAACGCTCTCATTGCATCTAGTGATGATTCTCTCTTCCCTTGTATTGAAAATATCATCCAAATATAGAAAGCATATGAGAGGATCCTCTCCAACAATAATGAAGTATAGTTTTGGATCCGCCTCACTCTTATCAAAACCCAACTGTTGCTAGTAGGCATAAATCCTTGAATACCAAGGGGAGCTTGTTTTAACCCATACAATGCCTTCTTGAGTTTGCACACATGGTAATCTCTCCCATGCACCTCAAATCCCAATGGATGCTCAATATACACCTCCTCTTGTATGAGACCATTCATAAATGCGATCTTCACATCCATCTAATGGATCTTCCAACCCATATCTACTGCAATACAGATCATTGACCTGATTGAGGTATATATAGAAACCGGTGTGAAGGTATATTCATAATCAACTCCCTCAACCTGTGAGAACCCCTGAGACACAAAGAGAGATTTGTACTTCCCAATGTTTCCATATGCATCATACTTGAGTTTATAGATCCACTTGGAAGTCACCACTGAATTCCCCTCAGGTCTAGGAACAATCTCCCAAACATCATTCTTCATGATGGAATTGTACTCTTACATCATGGGATCTCTCCAAACCTCTCTACCAGTAGCCTCCTCAAAAGTGGGAGGATAATACTCCTCGATACTATTCACTATCGTGATGTAGCTGCAAAATCTCTTAGGAGGTTTACTCTCCCTCACAATACTTTTAGGATTTCTCACTGAACCATGTGCCTCCCTCAAAGTATCCTAAAGCCACTTGGTATTCCTCCTCTCTAAAGTAGTGTCCCATGGAGGGGACTCTCCCTTATCAACCCCATTACATGAAGACTGTGACCCTGAAGTAGAATATGGGGAACTCGATCCTGAAAATTGTGGAACAATAACTGTGATCCAAACATTTGTGGCCCTATCACCTGTAGATGAGTCATCACTAAAACTGGTGGCCCTGAACTTTGTTTCACTGAAGTCTATTGCAGGCTCGCCTGAATATGAGGTGATGAATTCTCACCCCTCTCTATCCCTCATGACTTTATAAAGGCTCCATCCTCCTCAAATCTCATATCCCTTCTCAAAATTGTCTTCCTCAAGGAAGGTATGTATATGCGAAAATCTTTTGAAGTACTTTCCCAAATCACACCCCTTGCAAAACTCCTGGTTCTCTATACTAAAATATGGAACTCTAGTCACAATCTCCCTCAGTACTCTCAAATCCCCATGGTGAAAATATCCCATCCTCTCATGCCATAGCTCACATAGATCACAATTGTTGGTAGAATGAAATAATCCTCTCGTTGGCTGGAACATGAGCTTTTACAAATTCTCATGTCGAGTCCCAATCACTTTGGCTGAAGTGGTACTGAACCCCTTGGGGAATAGCAGAACTTGTCCATCATATAAAAAAACCTCATAGCCCCTCTCCTCAATAGAAAATACTAAAACTAAGTTCATCCTCAAGCCATTAACATATAGGAACTCTCTCAACAACATGGCAGGTAAAGAATCCCTCTGAAATGATACAATCCCACTACCAACTTCCTTGACCACCCATCATATGGAGGCAGACACCATTTTCAAGTGCTCATGAACACCTATCATATGGTGGGAGGCACCACTATCAATATACCACACATTAGAATGACCGGACCTAGTGTAAATACACACGAATAAGGAAAATCCCTTATCAAACTTTGTATAGAACTCCTCCATCATTGTTGAAGTTGTTTTCTACTTCTTCTTCTTGTTTGGACACTGTCCTACATAGTGCCCAAACTTGTGGCATGAAAATCACTTGACGTTGCTCATGGCCTTCTTGCCTTCACCCATCGGTTTGTTTCCTCCCTTAGGACCCTTTTTGAATTTGTTCTTGATGTTGGAAGCAAGAGCCACATTCTCCTCATCATGACCTGTATATGAAATATCATGCACATAACCTCTATGGGTCTCCTCCTGAACAAAGTCATCCCAAAGACTTTCCCAATTGGGAAGCTTCTCCCTACCCAAAATTCCCTCAACAAACCAAACCATTTTTTGGAAAATCCATTCAATGTTTTCCTTAGAAGTTCACTATAAAAATGTCCTCCCCCATAACTCCAAGCTCATCTCTCACCTGTGTCAACCTGGTAAGATATGTGATCACATTTTCAGCCTTGGTCATTTTAATGCTCTTCAGTTTTTCTATCAAAACCATCTTCCGATGTTCATTTGTACTCTCGTACAACTTCGTCAAGGACTCTCACATCTCATAGGCATTTTCCTTCCCTGTCAAATGAGGAATCAAATGGTCTTTGATTAAATCAATAATAATCCTCTTAGCCTTGATACTCTTCTTGGTGTATGTTGCTAGAAGAGTGGCATTGGTGGGTATATTCACAAAATTTGTTGTGGAGTTGTCAACAATATCCCATAACTCATTTTCTTGAACAACAAGATCATCCTCTCGTTCCAAGAACCAAATTTCATTTCCCCATCAAGTTTGTCCTCGACCCTCAAACCAGTAGCCATTGACCCTTTTCTACTGAAAATGAAAAAATCAAAATTTTGTCTGGTGAAGTTATTGTTGTCCCACTTTTCCGACTTGCTGATATAAATCTTCTTCTCTTTAGCTTAGCTTTGATACCATGTAAAATTTCAGACCCCACCTAGTTTCAAGTCTCGTTGATTTTCAGTCAATGTTTAATGCCCAAACCTAATTATATGATAGCCAAATAAACTTAACATATCAAAAAAAAATTCAGAACTGAAACATGAGGATCATGAACAATATTTAATTCATAAATAAAACCATATTAGTAGCACAATACTCAAAAAATTTAGCACAATAGTTTTTGGTCTAACAATGACCTTGGAAAAACCCACAAGGTGAAAACTAGTGAGAGAGGGAGTTTTTATTACTTTGGAGCTTTAGAGAATTTTTTTTTACAACATATTCATATTCACAAATTTATCGACAAACTTATCTTGAAAACTATGCCAAGTCTTCACTCAAATTCTGATCCAAACTCCTCAAAATTTGTGGCATAATTTCTTGCACAAAAGTATAGGGCTGATCCTCAATTTTTGTGCCTCTTTCTTGCTGTACAGATGCCTTGAAATTCATGCCAACTGTAGTAGAAAAATTATGGGAAATAAATGCATGTATGACCACCTTGAAAACTATGCCAATCACCCAAAAAGTTCACACATAAATTATCCTCGATTTCTGTGTAGCAAAATGACTGTACAGACAGTCAAAATCCATATTGTACGACCTATGTCAACTGGTTGTACCTTTCCTCATTTTTCATGCCAAAACTCAGTAGTAATGACTGTTGTAAATATGTACTATACAACCTGGTGACAATGTTGTTCCTCTCCTTGATTTCTGTGCCAATATTAAGTTGTACATACTTTTGAAAATCAATTTTGTACAACCTGCAATAAATGTCATAATCTTTCCTTGAGATCTATGCTAGCTTACTTCCATGAAATGTGTGCCATAGCCCTTCAAAAATGGCCTCCTTTATCAAACTCAAGTTTCTCTTCTCTTTCTCTCTCAAAAATGTTTCATCTACCCAAGAATAGGTACACCCTCCTACCCTATTCGACTTCATGAGGGAATCTCAAGGGTCATCTCATCCAATGGTGAAGATTGAATGAGATCAACGGTGGAAATAAATTCACTTAAGTCACCGACTTTCCCTAAGTCTCAAAAAGTAACCTTTTAATTTGTCTCTCAAAACTTAAATGACTAGGGTCCACATTAGGCACTTTATCACTCCTTAGGAACCTAGGTGATCAGAAACATTTTCCTAGGTACATTTTAATTATTTTAATAGAGATTACTTAAAGTTCTTTCCTAGTGCATTGGGAAATAGCTACAAGGATCTGAGACTTCCTATTTGGCATGTTGATGAAGACACAAAAGGGAAGTGAGGTAGTTGAGGGACTTTTGAACACATAAGGAGTACACTTCGTGGGGTGGGATAGGCATGTGGGAAATGAGAGACCATAGGCTAGTTACAACAGTTGGCATCTTAGATAGAACAACTATACAACTTATCAAATCTTAGACTTTCTTAGTCTTTCCTTTTTCACTGGTAGAGTTTATCCCCAGCTCAGGGGTGACCCGTTTCTTAGAGTTATGAGAAGTGCAGTCTAAGGCTAGGATGAATGTGGAAGGTTTTCATACATTCGGTGCCTATTTTCCTGGGATAAGTGTCTTTCATGTTCTTATTTCCATTGTTGTGCATGTGAAATTATGGGTTTTATGTCATCAAATCCCTATTGTTAAATTCTATATGAACTGTTATTATTGCACACATGTAGTTACTATGTCCTCGTAATGCTCTTCATATGCAATACTTAGTATTTAATTTAATGGTATCATATTTTGTAATGCCACAGGGTGTGTTCCATCTCAAGGATGGGTACGATACTTGAGCATGTTGCTAAGTCCTGGTTAATGTATAATTTACAATTTGGGTATTATAGATGTTAAATATCAAGGAAATTTTTAAGTGGCACATTTCCAACCAGTTCAAAGGTTGGGGACGTCATAAATTGGTATCAAAGAAATTTTTTCCTAGAGTTATTTTGTAATGGGTATGTTACACCAGTCCTCCCTCAACACCCTATCCATTCCTATTTTCCTGAGATAAGTGTCTGTCATGTCCTTATGTCCATTTTTGTGTGTGTGCAATTATGGGTTTTCTGTCATCGAATCCCTATTGTTAAATTCTATATGAATTGTTATTGTTTCATACATGTAGTTACTATGTCTTCATAACTCTCTTTATGCAAGACTTAGTATTTAATTTAATGGTATTATACTTTGTAATGCAACAGGGCGTGTTCCAACTCAAGGATGGGTATGATACCAGAGCATGTTGCTAAGTCCCGGTTAATGTGTAATTTACAATTTGGGTATTAGAGGTGTTAAATATTAAGGAAATTCTTCAGTGGTGCATTTCCAACCAGTTCTAAGGTTGGGGATGTCATAAATTGGTATCAGAGAAAATTTTTCCTAGAGCTATTCTGTAATGGGTATGTTACACCAGTCCTTCCTCAACACCCTATCCATTACTATCTCCACTCTTCCCCATATTCCTACTTATATTATCCTTATCCTCCTTTATACATTACAGATAACCCTACAATGACCACTTTTCCTCTAGCTCAACTAATCCCCATATTATTTATCCTCATTACACTCTATCCTCATCCCCTGTTATCCTCACCCTCTCCATTTATCCCTTCTTCATCCTCAATAACTCTCATCCTTCATGTCACCTCATTTTAAAACACCTATAATACAACATATCATTGGCACACTCCTTTGTTCCTCACCTCCTCCCCTTCCCAACACCTAGACCCTTCCCTCCTTCAGTCCTCCCCATATTAATACTTAATGTTCACTCTTCCAAATTCGTGTTCTCTCCCTTCGAGATTAGTAACATTCTTCTCTTTTGACTCTAACAAACCCATTCATTATCCTCCCTTCCCCTCATCAACACCCTTTAATTACTCCCCACTCTTTCCCCCTTAACCCCTCTCTCTAATCCTACCCTTCCTCAAATTTTAATCCTTTCCAAGACCTCTCCCTCCCATTTTCTCCTTCAACTCTACGCCTCCCACTTATTTCATTTACCTCGCCCCAACCATCCCTCACTCTCCTCCTTTTGGTATACCATCTCACTCTCTCATTCCACTCCTTGCAACCTAGACAATCTACCTTATCATTCTCACCATTTTACCCCTCTCTTTGAAATCCTTCCCTTCCCACCAAATTTTTTTTCGTCCCTCCACTAGTCCTCGTATTTTAGCCCCCTTGAATTGTCAAACTCTTGCACATTCCTCCTCCACCCCTCCCTCTCTGCCTATCATTGCACTCTTCACTCTCCTTCCTTGTCCTCTCCCTCCCCTCATCCAAATGCCCTATCCCATTATACTCATGCCTCCTACTTTATTCCCTCCTTAACCTCAATTTTCTCCCCCTTCACTCCTTTCCCTCTCATGCTCCAAACCTCCATATCTTCCTTGTCACCCTCTAATTCCACTCATCATTCCCTTCTCCCTCAGCTTCTCCCTTTCTCCTCTAGCTTAACATGTCCCCTAAATTTACAATCCCTCTGAACCCATGCCTTCCCACCATCTCTTCCCCACCTTGACCTGATTTCCACTGTCACCCTTATCCCTACATGAGTCTATTTTATGAATGTCCCCTTCTAACAACCCCTTTATATCTAGATACAATCCTCCCCATATTATTTCTCCTCATTGAACCACTTCCTCTTCCCAATGAAACCTCCCTCTCCCTCCATTCCTTCCTCCTCCACAATAATCCTCATCACCCACCACCTCCACTCTTCAACTAATGGACCCCTCGTCCTCTTCAATTCCCAACCTTCATGCCTCCCACAACACCTATTCCCTTCCTCCTTTCCATTTTCCTACATAAATTCCTCACCTCCATTGCCTCCAACCTAGCACAACTTGTCCTTATCTTATCCCTCATGCCCATTACTAGCCCACACACCCTAATTCCCTTGCCCATTTTCACTCTCATCCATCATTTCCTCACCCTTATCCCTCCAATGCAACTCTTTTCCTACAAATCCACCCCATTCTCCTCAATGGTCCTCTTCCTCCACCACCACATATGCTACTACCTCCACTCCATCTTTCCCTCCTAATATAAAACCCTCCTAATATTTAATACTTTGTCAACTACACTCCTCCCTCAAAAACTTGTCCCTTCCTTCCTCAACTCTTGCCCATATACCTATTTAACCTCCCCTTATCCTTCCTTTATCCCACCTCCTCGTTCTCCACAATATTCCATTCCTCTTCAGTACCCCACACTTCACATTTCCAATACTTACAACTTTATATATCTCCCACCTCCTTTTCCTCCACATTCTCTCATGCCTCCTTTCTACCCCACACCTCACGTATCCTCTCCCTATGCCATACCATATATCCCTCCCCCTTTATATCCTCACTAGCCCCACCTTACTTCTCCACAACCTCCTTTTTCCATACCCCTTCACCCACACCTCCCAACCCCTATTCCTTTTCCTCCACTCCTCCAAATCCACCTCAATTTGAACCCCTCTATTAATATACCCTCCATTCATGTCACAACTACCTGAATCATTCGTCCTCCCTTTCTTCTCATCCCATCTTCCCTCATCATCTTTTCCTTCCTTTTTTCCTCCATTCACATCCCCGACCTCCTCTAGTTGTAAATCCTCTTACATGCCTCCATCCTCCTTCTACTCCTCACACCTCACATCCCCTCATTATTCACCTTCCTTATCCTTCCCCTATGCCTCATCATATCCTCCCTTTGTCTTATCCTTACCCTCCCTCTCCTTCTCTCCTCTAGCTCTCATTTTATTGGTCAAATTTCGAACCTTGTCCATATTTACAATATTTGAATAATTTACGTGTAGCTTTTTTATTTATTTAAACATTGATAAATTCAAAGTGGAAAATAATCTAAAGTAAAATGAAATGGTTAATTTCATTATAAAAATCCATGTAGCTACTAGTATAGAAACTTGTAATATGGTTAATTTCATTATACAAATCCATGTAGTTACTAGTATAGAAACTTGTAAAGAATATTAGAAAACTCGCATTTATTTTCATAATGTTTTACCAAAAGCCTTTATCTTCCATCTATTTACTTGTGATTTAATTACCTATTAATTCAATGAATTAATCATAAACATGATCACTAATTCTAATAGGTCCTAATATATTCTAGCCCTATATTCTAAGATGCATGGATCTTACTATATTTTTGACAAGCATGACTCTTCCAGGGTAACATGAGAGGGGAAATGGTAAGACGCCATATTTGAATTATACATTTTATTTAAAGCTCAAATCAATAATCTATAAGCTATAAATTTCCATTCTTTAATTACAAATCTTGTTTTATAGCTCACCAATACTAAAATGTTGATCCTCAAACGATACAGTCAATATATTGCCCAATGACATATTTGTTTTCGGTAGCTCTCCTTCACACCCTAAACAAAACCTTGCAATTTGTTTGGGAGGTCTACATAAATCTTTACAAAATAGTCTCTAGTCGCTTGTAAAACCAAAAATATAAAAACAAAGAAAAAAAGAAACCCAAACATAAGTCATTAGAAATGGGCATGGAATCTTATCACGTGGATAAAAATAATTGCATTGAAAAATAAAAACATTCGCTAGTTATCCTACTATTGTATATATGTTTCACTTAACTAACATGAAAATATGATAATGATATATGAAATCATTAAGTGGAAAGGTGTCATACACGATTCAATTACACATTACTGACATCCCCACCATTATTCCAATCCTTTAATCCCTATTATGTAAACTTTTGAGTCAAATAAAATGTAACTTGTCATATTACTTAGCCTGTTGAGATTGGGAATACTATAGTGACGTTTACTTTCTGTGTGTAATTTGAACCAGATAAATACAGACGTGTTTATATTAAAAATAACTCTATGATGGATCTATAGATTTTATATTCTAATACCTATTCTGAGCCTTGTAATCCCTATTCTGTAACCTTTTGAGTTTGATAAAATGTAAGTTGTCATATTACTTAGCCCATTAAGATTGGGAATCATGTAGTGACATTGGGTTTCTGTGTGTAATTTGAACCAAAAAAATACCGACATGTTTTATATTAAAAATTAATCTACCCTGGATATATATATTTTATATTATAATAAGATAAAAATCTATCATACACCTCTCTTAAAACATAATATCTTGACCAATCCTCAAATGATATAGTAAAACAATTTAACTTTATACAGATAGGATCTAATATTTTCTACTTAATAAATCAATTTAATATTCTATTCTTTAATGTTCCTACATGATTACCATATTAACTTTATACAGATAGGATCTAGTAGTTTCTACTTAATAAATCAATTTAATATTTTATTCTTTAATGTTCCTACAGGATTACCATATTGGACAAAAGAGAGCAGCATAAAAATGTACCTGAACACTGGAGAGTTGAGTTGGGAGTGTTCTCGACTACTTCTTATGAGTGTGTCCGTGCATTATATTTTTGATCAATACTCGTTTAATTGATCAAATCTAATTGGAGCTTAAATTCCACATAGTCTCAGGTTCCCAACAAAAGCACTAGCCATGTTCTTGAAAAACAATTGGGAAGGAATGAGTTGTTGTATGCGTAGTTGAATAATTTTAGGGCATTGAAATCCATGAAAATATTATCTAGGAGGTGATTATGTGAGAGAGATCAACATAATTTAAACTGTGCAATAGACTGAGACCCATGTAACATGTTGTCTTCAAGGAATACTAGCCACAAGGTTGGGTGGTGAACGAGTGTTTTATTGGAAATATCACGTCGTCTCAGGGAGGGACCCCATGGAATCAGACCAGTGAAATTGTTTCCCCAAATTTCCACAACCACGAGCTTTTGATTCCTACCGAGGTTTCATGGAAGGTTTCCCGTGGAGAGCTATTCCATAACCTGAAGGTTTCTAGCTTCAATAGGGATACGATTCAACAGATAACCCTTCCGCTCATACGATTGTTCACCAGTTTCTGTTGCTGCAGGATTTTGAGTTGCATGAAGGTCTTCGAAATAGGAATCGTGAGCTTGTTTTCTAATATAACAAGGAACACAAGTCTAAAAACATATATAGACACAAAACAGAGTGCTCAACAACACAAAAAAACAGGGACTCTCCCTCCTCTCGTTCTCCTCCAACTCCACTACTTTTTCTAGGTATACCCCCCATAGATTCCTAACTCACCTACTCATCATATACAATCTCATTTTTCACTCCTCGCACCCTAGACCATGCCCTTCATCATCCTCACCCTTCCTTTACCTCTATAAATACCCCTTCCTCATCCTTACCGCATCTCACTACAATCACCTCCCCAGCCCAAAATAATATTCTCTCCCTAATATACTCTCACTTTAGTCCCCTCCCCAATATACTCTCACTTTAGTCCCCTCCATAATAATTAAATATTAAATACATTGAAATGTGAATAAATATAACCATTCTAATTTTACAATTTCAAGACAACCCATCATATTATAATATTACAATTGTATAACCATTGCCATTTTACATTTTTAATGCAATCCTTCTAATTTTACATTTTTAAGCCAACCCATATTATAATATTACAAATAATAGAATAATTATTAAGTAAGGGAGAAGTAGTTTCTCATTTTACATTCTTAAGCCAACCCATATTATAATATGACTATTACAAATAGTAGAATAATTATTA
>ML800088.1:469576-489733 GCA_009831015.1 Picea engelmannii
AAGCTTTTCTTTGAAAAATATTTTGTTTCTTACCAGTCATATTTGTCAGCATACAAATTTAATCGAGGCCTTCTATATTCGACTTATATTTGGATTCCTATGAAGTGATTGTTTGTACTGTTTACCCCATTTTCTAATCAAACTTTTTCTTCTTGCAACTAGGATATTTGAGGGACTAGATCTAAGTAGATGCTATGCATCACTTGTTTGGTGAAAAATCAATTTAGGAAAAGGTGGTCAATGCTTTCAAGATTTTGGTTGTAGAGAGAACATATGAAAGGCCCCATATAACCTATTTTGTTCAACTTTTCTCTTGTTAAAATCTTGTTGTGTGCCAACTTCCAACCGAATATATTCATCTTTGAAAGGCTATTT
Source organism: Picea engelmannii (assembly GCA_009831015.1). Lineage (NCBI taxonomy): Eukaryota > Viridiplantae > Streptophyta > Pinopsida > Pinales > Pinaceae > Picea > Picea engelmannii. The sequence goes on from ML800088.1 coordinate 469,952, forward strand.
GGGTTACAAATTTGTTATCTTAGAGGAGTGTTTTTTATCCAAACCTCACTGTGTACCCTTCTTATCCCCAAATGATGTTGTCCCTTTGACTAAGGTGAACTAGGGCAGACTCTGAGACCACTAGGAGGAATTGATGGGTCTCATTTGTAAGGGGGGGGACCTATCCCAGGTTCCAATTTTCCCAAGCAACATTCCAATTCCAATTAGAAATATCAAAGAGAGTGATTTTTTCTTTTGAGGTTAGCCAATGCCTAAAATGGTCCAGAGTAGGAATACAAGAGAGTATTTCCCTGTCTGAGAAGTGATCCTCAAAAATATTAATTTCTTTATTGTCTCCTGAATTCTAGCTAAGGTAGTTTTGGATGAGCGACATTGATGCCCAAATTAAATTCCATATGGGGGAACCTGATTGACCAAGGTTTACAACATCCAAAAATCTTTTTTCTGACTTTTGAGAGGTACTTATTGCAGATTGTTTTTTTCCACCATTTGTTTCCTCTAGTGGTTCACTGAATTATATTTTCCCTCAGGGATAATTTTATCTTTTCCGAGTCCTGAATACCCAGACCCCCATATTATTTAGGGGAATAAAAAATAAAATAGTTTAGTGATGCAAGAATATCACCAACAAATCACAAGCGTGGAAAATAACTGGGCGCACTAGCACATATTTTGAAACATTTTGAATTTCAAAAAGATCAATGTATTAATGTAACATCTGAAAATAAAATTGGGTAGTGAACATCTTTAATGACTGGAGGCTAAACCATCGCATGAGATCGATGGGGAGATGCATTTTTTTTAATGAATCAGAACATAGTATAGATTTGGAGCTTGCACTCTTATCTTTCTGACTCAATATTTATTTTAATAAGTGCTAAGTAGTTTATAACATTCAATTCCATCAATAAAGCGTAGAGTAGTTGGAGGGAAGGCTCAAAGAGAACCTATTTGTATAAAAAATTGTATTGTTTCCAAGGAGAGGCTACTGAATCTACTGTGTAGATTTCCTTTGTAAGCTAAGAGCTAGGAGACATAGAGAAATATTATGTGAATGTATGTAAGTTCAAATTGGATGAATATAACAAAGGAATATATTGTCCCAAATGTGTGTTGTTTTGTGTCTATATGAATGAGTAAATGGTAGGCCTTCTTTTGTTTTTCAATTATTTGTTATTTCTTGTTCTTGAATCCATGACCGCATTTGCTTTGTTGAATGTATGAATCACTGTGAGGAGTAGATAGGTTTCAATTGTTTCTCTTCATTGAGTCATTGAGTGCAAGGTGTGCATAGTGTCCTAAAGGAGTGCGTGACTGGGTTTGTTTTGACTCGAAATATCGGAAGAGATAGTGAAATTCATGTCAACAAGGAGTGCATTAGCATTTGGAAGGAGTGCATGACAGAGTTTTCAGACTCAAAAGGTCAGGAGAACTAGCTTGACCCCAGTCATGAGAGATGGAAGTGGTTGGAGGACAGTCGAAAGGAGCGCAAATCCATCCACAAGGAGAAGTTGAGTGTGGAGGGAAATCTATTGCAAGGTGTGCACATATCAAGATTTGACTAAGTGTATAAGGAAGTGTCTAGAGGAATTCAAGTAAGTTAAGTTCAATAGGGAGAGGGATGGAAATATCCAAGGAGAAAATTCCATGAAGTCTTCACTGAAAGTCAATGAATAAAATTCGTTCCTAGAGGGATTCAAACAATTCCAGACTGTTATATCTAGTAAATCTATGAGCAGGATAGCCATGGAGTGTTTCGGTAATTTGGAGTTTGGCAAGTTTGAAGACATGACGAAGAAAAATCATGAATTTTGAAGTCCTAATCTAAATCCCAACCATTTATCGCAGGAGGAATACGTGGCAGTGGATTAAGGAGTTTGGGAATCAGGAGCCCAAAATTTCATAGTGAGAGACTTGGAGTTTCATGAAGTCGTGAAACCCAAACCCTTGTGCGGCAGGTGAATATGAGGAGATGCGTGGCTGGAGTTCGGAGGTTCGAAACAACATGTTTTTGGAAGAAGAGAAGGGAGAGTTCAGGATATCCCCGAAGTCCTAGTTTTGAGGATATACACGCACGATCATAGCTATGTTCACTCGAGGAAGAGACATGTGTGTGTGAGTAGAATTGTTTTAGGTGCTGCAGGGATCCAAGGCGTCACTCTGACTCAGTGTTGTGAATGATCCAAGACCGAGAGGTCAAGGGACCCTTTGGAGAGAAGGGTGTTTGCGATAGAAGTGGTATGAGAGCTTATTTTTTCTACAGATCGTAGGCAAGGGATATATGAGAGTGAGTACAAAATTGAATTTTGTAAAGAAAGGAGTAAGATAATATCAGGAGGAGAGATATCAGAAGTGTCAACATTGTTATCACCATAACAATTTTCAGATAGGATCCAAGTCTCAAAAATTTATCAAAGAGCTACATTGCTATGGAATCATGATAGTTTTGGGGATAAGGTCACATATGGTGGCATATGGAAAAATATGGCGGAAGTGCAAAAGGTAGACCCCAAGAGACCGTAGATCTTGAAACAGCCTAGATCAATGGCTAAGGTACATATTAGGCGATGAAATAGTATGAAGTTTAATTATGCGAAGGAGAGTCGGGTAAAACTATCATGGTTTCATTCATGGAAGTGTGGCACCCTTAGAGGCACATCGAGGAGAAAAGCAGTCTACCCAAAATCATTTTTTCCAACCCCCAATATCGAAAGTTGATGAGACTCGACAGACCGTAGATCACCTACTAATTTGCATTAATTTTTCCCAATGCATCTTGTTCTTGTGTTATTTTTCCACTCATATTTTCAAACTTTTTCACCAGCTCCATCAAGATCCAATCACCTAAATACTTCACTTAACTAATCATCTAAAATATTCATGTCCTCCATCAGCCAAAAATTTGGCAAATATCCCAAACCTATATCTAGTCTAAATTCTTATCTAAATCCCTCGATTCCATCACTTCATTCATTTTTACCCTTTTTTTCATATTCCCATTGAAAACAAAAAATATTCCTTTTATTAAGCACCCTTATCCCATCCACAAAGTCATGTATTAAGCCTCATATTCCCAAAGTCCTTAGAAAATAGAAAAATGGTTTATTATTAATAATATAAATATTTTTATATTAAAATATTTATATTAATATTTAATCCAATATTTAATTTATGGAATCATGTCAAATCATGGGAAAAAATCTCAATTTATAATGTAGAAAATTCAAAGGTTGGATGGAGGGCGCACATACATATCAGGGATTGAAATAGCGAGGAGGTTAATTATGTGAAGGAGGGCTGGRAAAAACTACCATAGTTTATTTGGTGGACAGGTGTTTTTACATGGAGCACATGGGAGCTAAAATAAGTTTGGATTAAACCACTCCAGCCCAAACCTAATGTAATAAATGCACCATTTATCATATGTTTAATGTGCGACATTTTTCCAAGCGTGCATTTCAACAACAAATATGGAATTTCTAATGATTGAAATTCCTCCTCATGGTGAAAAGGTTTTACGAAGGAAAATTTTACAAATTAAAGAAATTAATGTTTATTTCCATGAAAATATTTAAATGGGAAGATGCACTTGAACGAACACTTGGATAATTATTTATTGAAATATTTACAGGAGTAAAAGAAGAAGATAAAAGGTATTTTACCAAAGATGGTCAATTGGAAGAAACACACAGTAAATGTTCTTTCACAGTTATGGAAATTTAATTCTACAGGATATAAAATATTTGTAAATTGTTTTTATTTCAAATATATTATTCCCATGTGTTTAATGAGAATATGGATAAATGAAATTATATTTGAAATATTATGAGTGACATTCAAAGAGAATGTGGCAGAGGAAGGAGCTGGAGCGTCAGAGGAATCTGCATGGATCATGAAACTCTTTTTCTGAAAACTGTCATTTGTAATCATTGTAGAAGATGAAATGTTTCATTTTAGTTATTGTAACTAGTTGCACACTGAACGAACTCAAATTGTATAAGTGTCAGAGGTTATGAGTGCATTAATGATGGACAAAAGTGCAAGGGAACAATTCTAGTTGTTCTGGACTCCATTGTAATTTTTCTGGGACTGAATTGAATACATATGAAGAAGCATTTTGAATTGTTTATGAAAAGATTCTAATTGCTATGATACGAGTTTTGTCTTCCTTCAATGTTTGTATTTCCTATGTTCTTTAATTCCATTTACATTTTTGTCTGTTTAAATTAGTTAAAGGCCCATAATTCATCTTGTGATGATCATGGCTTAAGAAATTTAAACTGTGTGTATTTTTTCATAACTAATTCATAATTAATTTTATTAATGTTCTAATGTAGTTACTTGTTTATCCCCTTTTCTTTTATACTCTACAAATATTATTTACAACTCATATTCATTTCCTCATTTAGACTTTATCCTCTTTAGATTTCTATTGGCTAGTCAATGTTTTAATTCATTTTTAGAATTTTGACTCCATAGCCCTGAGTGTCCTCCTCTTCTTGGCCAACAACTTTATAAACCCCCCCCAAAACAAACCAAATCTAGCCAAGTGTTGGTTATCAAAGAAATATCAAGTGACATGAGAGATCCCTCTCTGAGTTGAGTTGGCTAACGCCTTAGCTCTAAGGACAGTTGAAACAGTTACCTCTATTGTTTGTCTATTAGCAAGACAAAATTTATAGAGTGCTAACATTTTGGCCCCGTTGTTGAGGATGAAATTGAAAAAACTTCCCTGGGAAAGAACGACATAATTGAGTTCTAATTTCTAAGAGAATAAGAAACTTAGGCATATATTGGTTGTATTCCTGCTCCGGGGACTCCACACATCAAAAAATCAGTTTGAAGGTGATTCCACTGGTAGAAGAATCTAAAATTCTAAATTTTCACTAGCTACTGCACTCTCAATGAAGAATCCATCTTCCAAAGCATCATTAGTGACTCCACTGTCCGAAGATGAGTTCAATATATGCAAGGTATGCTCTAATGAATAGATCTCATATTCCTGGATTTCCAAATCGTATTCCTCAAATAAGTTGGCAAAAATGTTTTCCTAAATTCGAAGATGGGAAAGGAAATGATGTTGCCCTGCACTTGATTAGATTTCACATGCACATATGTAAGTTGGGGGTTGAATTTCATGAGGATTGTTTGATGAAAATTTTTATGGCTACTCTAGAGGGGAAAGTAAGATTATGGTATGAAGTTTTAAAACTAGGAAGATTATACTCTCTTAAGGATTTCCACATAACATTCTTTAAGCATTATGGAGAATCTAATCCTTCATTCTTGGTGTTTGAAGATTGTTGTGAATTTTGTGAACATTTCATTAAATACCTTAAAAATGTTTTTAGTGATGAAGACTATATGAATGGCAAAATCATAGAAGCCCTTTATGACTATTCATCCCAACAACAAATAGTATCCCCTCCTTTGGTTGAAGGTGGAGCTGATCAAGAAATTGTTGTTGAAAATCGTTTTCCTTTCCCTGAACTTGATGAAGATATTCAACAAGATTTCCAACAAGACAAAGTGTTTCAAGGTTGTCTTTCTCCCCCTATGAATGATATGGTTGTTCAAATTCTAAGTGTCCTAGACATAGATGAGGATTCTAAAACTGCATCTATGGAAACATCCAACAATGAAAAAACAAATGACATAGAGCTTCAGGAAAGAAAAAAACAACATATGCCATTTTTCAATGAGTGATACAAAAATATAATGAAGAGGCAATGGTTTTATTTGATTCATTTGAAAATCATGGTTTTGAAAATGCATCCATGGGAACTCTAGACTGTGAAATAGTTCATGTTGTTAGTTTTTCACCTTTGCAAGAAGATTATGAGTAGTATATTTCCATTCATTCATTTGAAAGTCAAATTGATAATCCTCAAGAAAATTTCTGGAAGTTTAATGAAACCAAGTCATAATTGTTTGATGAACAAGAGGATGCACATAATATGGCTGTCACATTTGAAGATGTTCAAGAATGTATGAATATTTTTGTTGATATGCATGGGAAAGTAGACAATCCTATTGCTTCCATTTCATTTGAAAATGTTCTCAAAAAAAAAGAAATAGAGAAAGAGCAACAAACACTTACGAAAGAGGCTTTTCTTCCTATTTTTCCTCATCAAGAAGAAATGAATTTCCATGGTTTTCAAGATCGTGTGACTATCCTATTACAGTCATCATTGAAGGAGGAGTTTGTTTTATTCATAAGTTCAGGTTTAGGTTCAACTTGTGTTTTCAGCTGCTATCTTTTACATTTTTCTTCCTACTTAAGAAATATGTGATCGAAGAAAAATCAGGAAGCCAATTGCTTGATTGGTTGCATTGGCACTTTATCATCACTTGATTGAGTATTCATTTTAGAAGTCTTAGAGTAGATAGGAGTATGAAAATAAGCTTGTTGGTCAATAATTTTTTCAGTTTGGATTTCCAGTAGTGTCTATAGTCACATTTTAGCGATGTAGTCAGTGTTCAGTATCCAGTTGAGAGCAGTGTACAAAGTTCAGTTTTCAACAGATACTGGTGATAGGTCAGAGTAGGGTACACACACATGTTTGGGAGAAGACCAATGGATCATACACTAGGTATATAGTTCTTTTCTACCTCGCAGGGAGGATAACATCCTCAATTGGAGCCTATGTTATCACCATAACAATTTTTAGATAGGATCCAAGTCTCGAAAATTTAGTGAAGATCTACATCGCTATGGAAGCATGATAGTTTGGGGGATAAGGTCAAATATGGAAGCATATGGAAAAATATGGCAAAGGCGTGAAAGGTAGAACCTAGGAGACCATAGATCTTGAAATGACATGGATCAACAACTAAGGCACATATCGGGTGGTGAAAGAGAACGAAGTTTAATTATGCAAAGGCAGGCCAGGGAAATCGATTGTAGTTTCATTCGTGGACATGTGGCACCCTCAGAGGCACATCAGGGTGAAAAGTGGTCTAGTCAAAGCTGTTCTTTTCAACCCCCGATATTGAAAGTTGATGAGACTCGACAGACCGTAGATCACCTACTAATTTGAATTATTTTTTGCCAATTCATTTTGTCCTTGTGTTATTTTACCACTTAGATTTTCAAAAAATTTCACTAGCTCTGTCAATCTCCCACTACCTAAATCCTTCACTTAACTTATCATCCAATATCTTCATATCCTCCATCAACCAAAAATTTGGCAAATATCTCAAACCTGTATCTAGTCTAAATTCTTATCTAAATCCCCTAGTTCAATCACTTCATTCATTTTTATACTTATTTTCTTATTCTCGTTGAAAATAAAAAACATTCCTTTTATTAAGCACCCTTATCCCATCCAAAAAGTCATGTGTTAAGCCTCATATACCCAAAGTCCTTAGAAAATAGAAAAATGGTTTATTATTATTAATATAAATATATTTATATTTTTATATTTATATTAATATATAATCCAATATTTAATTTATGGAATCACGTCAAATCATGGGAAATAATCTTAATTTATAATGTGGAAAAGTCAGAGGTTGGATGGAGGGAACACATACATATTGGGGATTGAAATATCAAGGAGGTTAATTATGTGAAGGTGCGCCAAGAAAAACTACAGTAGTTTATTTGTTACACATGTGTTTTTACCCGTATTACATCGAAGGTAAAAGTAGTTTGGCTTAAACGTTTTTTCTGAAAACTGTCAGTTGTAGTCATTGTAGAAGATGAAACGTCTCATTTCAGTTATTGTAACTGGTTGCACACTCAAGGAACTTGAATTGTATAAGTGTTAGAGGTTTTGAGTGTATTAATGATGGGAAGACATGAAAGGGCACAATTCTAGTGGTTCTCGACTCTATTGTAATTTTTCTGGGACTCAATTGAATACATATGCATAAGCGTTTTGAACTATTTATGAAAATATTATAATGGCTATGATATGAGTTTTGTCTTCCTTCAATGTTTGTGTTTCCTCTGTTCTTTAATTCCATTTACATTTTCCTCTTTTTAAATTGGATAGTTAAAGGCTCATAATTCATCTTGTGATTCTCTTGGCTTCAACAATTTAAACTATGTGTATTTTTTCCTAACTAATTCAGTATTCATTGTATTAATGCTCTGATGCAGTTACTTGTTTTTCCCATTTTCTCTTACACTCTGCAAATATTATTTACAACTCAGATTCATTACCTCATTTATCCTTTATTCTCTGGAGAGTTCTATTGACCAGTCAATGTTTTCATTCATTTTCATAATTTTGAATCCATAGCCCTGAGTGCCCCTCCTCTTCTTAGCCAACAAGTTTATAAAACCCCCCCAAAACAAACCAAATTAGCCACTGATTATCAAAGAAATATCAAGTGACATGAGAGAGACCTATCTGAGTTGAGCAGGCTATTACCTCAGCTCTAAATTAGGTTGAAATAGTTACCTCTGTCATTTGTCTATCAACTAGACACAATTTACAGAGTGCTAACAAGAACAATTCCACCTAAAGATGTGTTGACCCACCTGTAGCCAATAGATATATGGAAATGGATATGAGAGAACTACGTGTGAGGCTAGATGTCGTGGAAATAACAAAGAGGAGAGCACCTAATGTTGGAGACAGAAATGAGGAAGAAATTGAAGAAATAGAAGTTGAAGAATTTGTAGTTGAGGATGTTGTAGAAGAACTCTTATTAAGAGCGGTTGTCAAATTGGGTTCCAGAGCAAACATTGACATCCCTATGCATGAAGGAAATTTAGACACAGAAGAATTTCTTGATTGGATATGAGCAATGGACAAGTATTTTGACTATGAGGATGTCGAAGAGGAGAAAAAGGTAAGACATGTTGTCACTATGTTGAAATGGCATGCAACACTGTGGTGGGATGAACTGTAGGCTGACAGGAGGAGCAAGGGAAAATGAAAGATCAAGAGTTGGGATCTAATGGTAGCCAAGATAAAGGAAAAATTCATACCCAAGGATTAGCAGATAAGTTCGTTTAGGAGGATGAAGAACCTGAGATAGAGAGGATTGATTGTGAAGGAGTACACATAAGAGTTCTACAATTTGAACATTAAAGAGGGACAGAGAGAGAGAGAGATGTAGAGAAAGTTACTAGATACATCAATGGCCTGAGATATGAAATTTAGGATGAAATCAGCATGGAGAAATTCAGGAATGTAGAGGATGTGTATCAAATGACATTGAGGGAAGAGGAGAAGTTGTCCAGGAAACAAAGACAACAAAATAGAGGTTGAAGTTTGAACAAAGGAAAAGGAGTTTCCTAGGATAAATCCCAGAAGCCCAAATACGAGGAAAAGATAACACATAGTCACTTTGAGAGAGGAAAAAGTTCTTGAGGAAGGCAGAGTGGTGGTAGAATCTCTTTTCTTAGAGTAAGAAGTAAAGGAGGATAAGTGAGATATTATGCCTGTAGAAAAATAAGACTTATGTCTTGGGATTGTCCCGAGAGGAAGAAAGGAGGGGAAGATCACATTTGGGAAGAACATAAGTGGTATGTTGAGGAAGAAGGTGTAGAGGATGGAGGATCCATGATGATGAAGAAGGTTCCTTTGAATCAAGAGCCAGAGACTGAAAAACCAGCACAAAGGAAAAATTTGTTTAGGACAACTTGCAAAATGAAGGACATTGTTTGCAAGGTGATAATTGACAATGGGATCACTGACAAATTAGTATCCACAAAGATGGTGGAGAAGCTGGAGCTGGAGGCAAATCCACATCTAACCCTGTATAAGGTCTCATAGTTTAATAAGGGTCATCAAGTAACAATTACTAAACAATCCATGGTTGAATTTAAAATAAGAGGATATAGAGATGAAATTTTGTGTGATGTCATTCCTATGGATGTCTATCATGTTTTGTTGGGAAGACCCTGGAAATATCACATGAATGTTATTCATGATGGTAGGAGGAATACATATACCTTAGAGAAAATGGTAGGACACACATGTTGCTACCAATTGAAGAGAACAAGGCGAAATATGAAGCCAATGGAAGCATGCTTCTCATGAGCAGGGATGATTTTAAGGATGGAAATTTATTTTAAAATGTACAAACGTTGGCGAATCTTACTAATCCTTCATATGCCAACTATAAAATGTTTGGTGATATTTTTGTAAAAATATACAAATTTATAAGGATTTTATATAGTTTGTATAAAATTTTGGCGATTTTTAAGGTGAAATAATTTTATCCTATAGAATTTGGGTGAATCATTTTTAGAATAGCGAATCTATTTTTTGGAAAAACCACGGAAAATTAGCCTAGGAGAAAAATTTAGCCCCTAAAATCATCCATGCTCATGAGTGGGAAGGAACACCTTAAGGAAGTAAAGAGGGAACATGAGATGTAGTTTTTTGTAGAGAGGAATCTAAGAGTTATCCTTACCAGTACTTCGATGGAATATTTGCCTAAGGAAGTTCAAGAACTGTTAGAAAATTTTGCTGACATTGTAGTGGATGAGTTGCCAAATTCATTGCCACCTATTAGAAGCATCAATCATCACATTAACTTGATACCAAGAGCAAGCCTACCGAACAAAGTAGCGTACAAATTGAGACCTCAAGAGAATGAGGAAGTGAAAAGATAGATTCAATATCTATTAGACAAAGGATTGGTCAGGGAAATATTGATTTCATGTGTAGTACCAACTATATTAAGTCAAAATAAGTATGGTTGATAGAGAATGTGTATGGACTCGAGGGCCATAAACAAGATCACCATCAACTATAGATTTCCACTACCAATGATGGATGATTTGATGGATTGTCTAAGTGGGGATAAATATTTTTCAAAAATAGATTTGAAAAGTGGATATTACCAGATCAGAATGAGGGAACGTGATGAGTGGAAAAAAAAATTCAAGACAAACGAAGGGTTCTATGAATGTCTTGCTATTCCTTTTGGATTAACAAATTCCCTGAGTACTTTTATGAGGTTGATGATTGAAGTGTTAAAATATTTCATTGGTAAGTTCGTAATTGTATATCTGGATGATATGTTGGTATTTAGAAAGACTAAGGAGGAGCACTTGAGGCATTTAACATTGGTGATGAGGAGGTTGCAACAAGAAAAGTTTTTATTAATATGAAAAAGTCCTCTTTCATGAAGACAAAACTCATATATTTGGGTTTTGTGATTTCTTCGAATGAATTGAAGATGGATCTCGAAAAGGTGAAAGCAATCAAAGAATGGTTGTCACCAAAGAATATCTTTGAGGTAAGAATCTTACATGGATGAGGAAGTTTCTATTGAAAGTTCTTCAGAAATTTTAGTGGGATTAGTGTTCGAATGATCGATACAGTGAAGAGAAGACACAAGTATTTCAAGTGGACAGAAGAGGCAGAGAGGAGCTTAAATATATTGAAGGAGAAAATAATTGAACAACCAATTCTGGCTTTACTAGATTTTGGGAAGACATTCCATGTGAGGTGTGATGCGAGTGGAGTTGCAATTGAAGTAGTTTTGAGTCAAGACAATAGACTTATTGCATATTTCAGTGAGAAGCTAAATGAAGCTAAAAGGAAGTACTCCACATACGACAAAGAGTTCTATTAAATAATCCAAGCTTTGAATAAATGGAGGCACTATCTTGTACCGAAGGAGTTTGTTTTGTATAGTGATAATTGTTCTTTGCAATTCATAACCAGACAGGAGAAGTTAAACCAGAGACATGTTAAATGGATAAATTTTATGAAAAATTTCACTTTTGTCATTAAACATATTTCTGGAAATGCTAACAAGGTTGTTCATGCATTGAGTAGGAGAATTTTGATTATGCAGGAATTTCAAGTCAAGACCTTGGGGTTTGATCACCTTAAGGAAATGTACCACAGTGATCTATATTTTGGAGAGGCATATGAAGAGTGTGAAAATCCTGTACTCAAAGACAAGATCCAGTGGGCCAAATATCTGATTCAAGATGGGTTGTTGTTCAAAGGATGCCAGTTCTACATACCAAGATGCTCGATGAGGGAGAATTTGTTGAAGGAAAATCACAAAGGAGGTCTAGACAAACACTTCATCCATGAAAAAATAGTTTCCCAATTAAACAATTCATATTATTGGCTAGGTATTAGAGCAGAGGTGAATAAGTTTGTGAACAATTGTAAGTTTTCTCAGCATGAAAAGGGGAAGAAACAAAACACTGGGTTGTATCAACCATTTTCTATTCCAGAGAGGCCTTGTGATGCAATAAGCATGGATTTTGTGTTGGTATTCCTAAGGACATAGAGAGGAAGTGATTCCATATTTTTGGTGGTGGACAGGCTTTTGAAGATGGCACATTTTATCCCATGTTATAAGACCAGTGATGCAATGCATGTTGCAATTTTTTTTTTTTGAAAGAGATTGTGAGACTCCATGGATTTCCCAGGAGTAGAGTTCTAGACAGGGATACCAAATTTGTTGGTCATTTCTAGAGGAAGTTGTGGAAAACTTTGGGGACATAGCTATCTGTTAGTTCTACATATCATTTGCAAATAGATGAATAGACCGAAGTGGTGAATATAAGCTGAGGATATTTGTTGAGGAGTTTAGTCATTGAACACCAAAGTTAGTGGGATTAAATTCTAGCACAAGCCAATTTTGCATATAATGACTCAGTCAACAAGAGCACTAGAAAAATTCGATTTCAAATAGATTATAGAATGAATTCAAGGGGAGTATTTGAATTGAGAGATCAGAAGAAGAGCGAATTTAGGAGCGCCGAAGCCAAAGATTTCGTTGTAGAAATGCAGGAGCTTCACAATCAGATCAAGGAGAAGTTGAAGAAGGGTAGTGGTGAATACAAACAGAGAATTGATCAATACATGAGAAAGATTTAATTTGAAGTTGGAGATCAAGTTCTATCACATTTGAGGAAAGATATATTCCTGAGGGGGATATACAATAAACTAAAGTTGAGAAATATAGGACCATGTAAAATCTTGAGGAGGTTTGACAAAAATGATTATGAGTTAGAGATACCAGAAGATGTGGGTATATCACCCATATTCAACATTGCAGAATTGTATCCTTACAGGGAGGATGGAGTTGAATTATCTAAAGATCAATGGAGGATCTAGTGGGAGAAACAGATGCTTGTAGCAGAGAAGACACAGATTGAAAATATTATAGGTCAGCAAGTTGGTAAGAAAACCAGAAGGAGGACATATTTTGAATACATGGTGAAGTGGAATGGATGACCATTAGAAGATCCTAGTTGGGTGGGAGAAGAGGATATCCAAAAGCATGGAAGATCTGTGAAATATCTCATGGACAAGAGTCCTTGATTTTTTCAGCCAAGGGAGTATGATGCAAGAGCATCACCAAAAAAGAACAAGCGTGGAAAATTGTTGGGTGCACTATCACATATTTTGAAACATTTTGAATTTCAAAAATATCAATGTATTAATGTAACATCTAACAAACCTTTTTGGGTAGTGAACATATTTAATGACTAGAGGCTGAGCCATCATGTGAGATCGATGGGGAGATGTATTTTGTTTTAATGAATCAGATCACAGTACAGATTTGGATCCTGCGCTCTTATCTGTCTTACTTGATATCTATTGATATCAGTAGTTGATAGCATTCAATTCCATTAAGAAAGCATAGAGTAGTTGGATAGAAGGATCTATGAGCACCTCTTTGTATAAAACATTGTATTGTTGCCAAGGAGAGGATGTTGAATCTAGTGTGTATATTTCCATTGTAATCTTAGAGCTGGGAGACACAGAGAAATATTGTTTGAATGTATGTAAGCTCCAATTGGATGAATATAATAGAGGAATATATTGTCCCAAATGTGCGTTTTTTCGTTTCTATCTGAATGAGTAAATGGTACATGCCTTCTCTTGTTTTGAAATTCTCTATTATTTCTTGTTGTTGAATCCATGACCTCATTTTCTTTGTTGAATGTATGAGTCATTGTGAGGAGTAGATAGGTTTCAATTGTTTCTCTTCATTGAGAGAGTGCAAGGTGTGCATAATGTCCACAAGGAGTGCCTGACTGAGTATGTTTCGACCTAAAATCTAAGAAGAGATAGAGAAACCCATGTCTACAAGGAGTGTAATGATGTCTGCAAGGAGTGTGTGACATAGTTTTTAAACTAGAAAGCTCAAGAGAAGTAGCATGATTCCATTCACGAGAAAATTAGTGAAGTAAGTTAAGTTTAGAAGGGAGAGCAGTGGAAATATCCAAGGAGAGAAGTCCCTGAAGTCTTCACTGAAAGTCAGTGAATGAGATTCGTTCTTAGAGGGAGTCGAATGATTCCATACCGTCAGATCTAGTAAAGCTATGAGGATGATAACCATGGAGTGTTTCGGTACTTTAGAGTTCGAAAATTTTGAAGACTTGACGAGCAGAAATTGTGAAGTCTAAAGTCGTGATCTAAATCCTAGTCGTTGATCATGGGAGGACTACGTGGTAGTGGATTAAGCAATTCGGGAATCAAGAACCCGAAAGTTCGTAGCGAGAGACTTGGATTTTCACAAAGTCGTGAAACCCAAACCCTTGTGGGGTTTGTGAATTAGAGGAGATGCGTGGCAGCAGTTCAGAGGTTCGGAAAAGTGTGTTTCGGGAAGAAGAGAAGGGAGAGTTCGATATATCCTTGAAGTATGAGTTGCGAGGAGAAAGAACCACAGTCATAGTTCTGATCACTCGAGGAAGAGACATGTGTGTGTGTGTGTAGATTTGTTTAAGGTGCCGTAGGAACTGAAGGAGTCACTCTGACTCGGTGTTGTGAATGATCCAAGGCCGGGAGGTCAAGCGACCCTTTTGAGTGAAGGGGTTTTGCACCATTTACCATGTGGAATTTTTAACCATTGTATTTTCCCCCTTCACAAATAAATTTCCTGATAATTTTGGCCATCTATTTTTTGATTCCCACTAGAGCATAGAGGGAGAAAAACTAGAAGATTAGAAAGGAGGATAGGACCAACTTTATTAATACTACCCTGCCAGTTGGGTTCAACCAAATTGGTCCCCAAATTTTGAATTGGTCCTTGATTTTTTGTAGGACCACATGCCATGCCTCTCCAGGAAGGGCTTTGATACTCATGTGGGTGCCAAGATACTTGAAATACTTCCAGTCTCTTGAGAAGTAGAATTGTAGGATGTTGGAAATTCTAGCCATTATACAAGATTTTATGTTCCAAGAATAAATTTGGCTTTTGTGCTTATTGGTAAAACCCCCAGAGGCTATTTCATATTGGTCCAGAACTAGCTCGAATATTTTGGCCATAGTTTGTGAGGCTCCTCCAAGAAGAATATTGTTGTCAACAAACTACGATTTATTTATCCTTTTGACACCCCTATCTATTTTCCACCCCGAGATATTTCTGGTGACTCTTTCAAGTTCCAGTATTCTATTCATAGCTTATTTCATGATGATATACACCATTGGAGAGAGTGGGAATCCTTTTCTAAGTCCTCTTTTGACTTGGATGATTGAATATGGGCACCCATTTATTAGGGGTGATATCCAGTGGGACGAAATGTAGGCCCCGATCCAAGAGACAAAGGAGTTATTGAAACTAAATTTTTTGAGCACATCAAAAAGGAACTCGTGTTTCACTCGATAAAATCAATTTACCATATTGATTTTAATTATCATTCATTTCTCTCTATTCGTAACACTAGTGTGAATGTCCTCCTGCACAAGAATGTTGTCCCAAATTTTCCTATGAGTCACAAAGCCCCCTTTATTTGGAATAATGATTTATGGGAGTAGTTTCTTTATTATGTTTCCTATAATTTTTGTTAGGATTTTGTAGGAGACATTAAAAAGAGAGGTGGGATGAAACTGGTCAAATGAGTTAGCATTTTTTACTTTCGGAATCAAGGCAAGAAAAGAGGTATCGGTGGCTCCTCCTAACTTGCAAGTAATTTGGAAATATCTGATCATACAAAGTAAATATTTTTTAATTATTTCCCAATAGTTTCAGTAGAAATGGAGAGTGAAGTCATCCGACATGGGGATTTGTCGGGATCAAATTGGTAGAAAACTTATTTAACTTCTGCTTATGTTACCATCTTTATCAACTATATTATCTGCTCCATGAATTGAATACTCTTCTCTTTGTTATCTACTACATATTGTGTCTAGATATTTTTGAAGTGACACGAGGATTCCTTTTTTATCTCCTCGAAGGAATTAACTAAGCCTCCTATGGCTATTTTTATTTCCTCCGCTGTGTTTTTGTGTTGTCTTTCTTTGGACTACTTATGGAAAAAGGAAGTATTTTTGTCCCCCACTTGGAGGCACAAATCTCTGGATTTGAGTCTCCACTCCTTTTCTTCATTATGGAGCACCCTTAAACAATTTTGAAAGTGATCTTTCTCCTACACTAAATGTCTTGTTTGAATTTCACTAGTGTCTATTTCCTCTTGTAGAAATTCTAGCTTATTTTTATATCTTTACACTTCTTGTCTTGTGTTATGGTAGGATACTTTAACACGACCATTTATTTTTATTTTTTTCACTTTTTTATCTTTTTCTCCCATATGTACACAAGTGGTTCTATCCACCTAGGTTGACCAGATTGAGGAAACTAGGGGGAGGAAATCGAGGGACTCCAACCAAATTGGATTGAATTTGAAGGGAATGGGTCCAAGATTTTATGCTTTGGCAATGGAGAGGGATATTGGACGATGATTTGAAATAACCCAAGGCACAATCTAGGAAGAAATGTTAATTGGGTGGAGGAGTAAAGAGCTACGAATGAGAAAATAATCAAGTATGGAAGTTATGTGCCCTACCCCTATCCTTTTATTTCTCAAAGTGAGTTTCCCTTTAGAGGGATGAACATCAAACATATCTAGTTCTGAGATTAGATCCTCCATTTCTTCCCTAAATTGGTCCCTTACAATGGTTCCTCCTTTCATTTCCCCTTGATATAGGGTTTTGTTAAAATCCCCTACTATTATGCAATTGTATTGGGATCCTAGCTCTTTAATTTTCAATCAAGAGTCCTAACACTCAATTTTTTCCCAATAATTATTAGGAATATAAACATTACAAATAAGGTAGATGATACCCAATTGAAGATTCTTTAGTTTGACCAGTGTCCAGTGTGTAGATTCAACTATTTTTTATTCTCTTAAGAGTTGGATGTTCCACATCATGCAAATCCCTCCCAATGCACCTCTTTCATTTAGCGTCGATCCCCATCTTGTTTTCCAAATTCGCTTCATTTATCACATGACCTCGGCTCCCTGTAGTTTTGTCTCCTAGATTAGGAGGATATGGGGTTTTTATGTTCTGATTAGTTATCCCATGGCTTATTTTTTTTCCTCTGTCCCAGTCCTCTACAATTCCAGGAGACAAAATTTATTATTTACTAGTGTGTTTTGTTGCCCCCTCTTTCGTGAGTTGAGGTTGTCCCTTTTTTGCTAGAGATTTCCCACTTTTTCCATCTTTTATTAGAATTTCCTCCAGTGTTGGTTGGGTTCCTAGATCCTTGTCTTTGTTGGTATCTTTTTCCCTTCTATTTTTATTGATTTTCCTTCCTGTTTTCGTAGTTCTAGCATTTTTTATCAGTTCCATATCCATCTCTTCTCCTGAACGTTCCTGGCTATCGTCCTCCTATAGTGGAACATGTTCATGGGGCTCCTGATTGGGGTCCACTAGGGGAAACGCGAGATCGGGATTTTGAACTGGTTTGATTTATTTTGTACTTTATTTTGAGCTGATCAACTCCACTTCTAATTTTTTGAGGGGATCGTATTTGTTTCTTCTACTTTTTGGTTCATCATCAATTTGTATTAGGGATTTCACTTTACTTGGCGAGGGGGGCCTCAATTTGTTTTTCCTTTCTTGTTGTTGGTTTCCTTCCTTTTTCATCGCTTTATTTCTTTTTGATGGCTACCATTGTTTTGGTGCATTGTTTTCAAGATTCTCATGGATCGCCTTGGGGTAGTTTTTGGCGAAATAACCATACTCATGGCAGGATTTGCACTTAAAAGGGAGTTGTTCATAGTCCACTATTTGAATTTATGACCACCCATATAAATTTAGTTGGATTGCTTCTATAAGACCTTTCTCTGGGTCTACTTCTACACAAATACGTGTGCATGATTGCAGACCATCTCGTGGCTCAGCCCGATCGACGAACCTTCCCAATGGGTTGTCTATATTTTTTATTGTTTCTTCATTCCAACAGTGAAGGGGTAAGAAGGGAATCCTGACCCAAAATGGAACCGCTGAAGGAATATCATTCTCAAGACTGAATTTTGGAGTAAATTTATTCAAGTACATACCTCGAGTACCCATGAAGTATGGGTCATTCGTAAAGTTAAAATCTCTATCTGTTTTATTTTCGAAGAGGAAAATGTAGAAACCCTTAGCACAAAAAGTAGATGAGAGCTTCCCTTTTATCATTTTCTTCTAAATAAGCTCCAACCATTGTGCCATTTCTTTCAGGGATGGCTAGAGTTCTGTAAACTGCCCAATCAGACCATTTTTATCCAATCAAAGGTTGAAATGTCTCGAGAAATGGGAGTGAACAAGGACTTTTGGAATCTTGTCTAGATATTTTACAAAACGGGACTGAGGAGTTCCCTTAGCGGATTTCATTTAAAAGGAGAGGAAGGCTTGGAACGCTGCGAGATCAGGGGGCAAAGGGGGTTGAGGGGGGTCATGCTCTCCTGAGCCAAAGGCCATGGAGGCCGACGTCTGAAACCCTAGATGTTATCAGAGGGATCTTGAGGCATCCGCGATATCACATATATTATTCCCTCTTTAATGGATTATTACAACCCTATTTTTATTGAATGTATTTATTATGAAGATAGTGTGAATATTTATTTAAAATGTAAATGAAGAACTTCACCAAAAATGAAAGAAATCCCTATGTAATGGGCCGTTGAACCACCGCCTTTTCACATTACACCTTAATCTATTTGGAAATCCATGAATTACTTCAATTATTACATGTTTGCATGAATATTTTAGGAAAGAAGTTTAAATTTTGTGGATTCGATGTATAGTAAATCTTGTGAGCTATAACCATATGGATTTTTGTTAAGTGTTTATGGTAACTTTTATTATATGTTATGGTATTTAATATTCACTTTTATTTTGAGATATGACATTTAAGTTTCTCGCATATGTAAATATTTTTATGTTTAGATTTCATTTAAATTATAAATTAAAAAAACTATTTTTTTTTAATATTACTTATCTATATTTTTATTGCATATTTGCCCTTTACATGTAATTATTTTAAACTATATATTTTAGATATGGTCTTTGTATACACTTTTTAATTTAAAATAATAAATTATAATTTGCATGCATCTATTTCAAATTATATGTTTAAGGCATGAGTTTGGTATACACCATGTAAATAACAAAAACTCTCAAATTACATGTTTTAGGAATGATTTTTGTATACACCATGTAACTAACAAAAACTCTCAAATTATATGTTTTATACATGAGTTTTGTATACACCATGTAACTAACAAAAAGTCTCATTTAATTATGGTTATTATTTACATACATCATTTTTTACCACTCTTTGTAACTATATAGTTTTGGTTTGGTATTGTTGACTTTACATAAATGATAATGTACAAATACGAAGAGTCTATCCTTTTACAAAATTCAAATTACAAATTTGTGTGTTGTATCAATTATTTATATATATATAATTATGAATAAAGGAAAAAATTATATATGTATTTTTTCTTTTACCAAATTATATATATATATATATATATATATATAATATTTTAATAAAACAATATTGTTTAAAAATTATTTTAATTTTAGAATTTATTAATTTTAAACATTAACATAGCAAATT
>ML800088.1:489757-510495 GCA_009831015.1 Picea engelmannii
TATATATATATATATATATATATATATATATAATAGTTTAATCGAAAAATACTATTTAAATATTATTTTAATTTTAAGACTTATCCCTTCTATGCATTAACATATTTTGATAGATAATTTAGCATATCATATATTCTATATATAAAAAATAATTCAAATAATAAAATGAACCTTTTAAAAATTATCCGCTATCAATAGAATTTTTACTTTGAAAACATATAATCTTAAATTTAGTTATGTTTGTATTTCATTATCTAAATACACGATTATTATAATTGTTATTTTAATAATTTTTTAAAGGTGAAAAGTGATCATAAATATATAACCTCTTTTACTTTTATGTGGTTGTGTCACTTATATATGTTTTTGAAAAATATATAATGATTGAACACCATATAAAATTTGTATAGAAGAGATTTCACTAAAGATTTATTTGTAAACTATAACATCTCGCTCTTGCACACATTGAGGGGAATTATTCTTTGAGGACAATTGTTGGCAAGTGATCCAAATTATTATACTATTAGTTGTTCGATTATGATTATGAGACATTATGGATTGATGATATGTTATTTTGTTGTATTCACATAGACATGTGTTATTGATTGGGTTCTCTTGAGTGTGGAGGACTTTGGAAATTGAGGATGCAGAGGCATCAATGAAACCCCCTAGACTCTGGATCGAGTCAGGGTGAGGAATGTCGGGTTTGAATGTTATTGATGTGATACATGTACATATGATTAAATGTTATGATGATTGATTATTATTGCAAACATGATTCATTGATGGATGGAGGATGATGATATATTTCCAACCAGACTCGCATGTCGAGTAGAGGGGTCATGCAAGACAACCACATACTTGAGGGAGAGGTGTGGACAACATCCCTACCACAACCTACTAGCACTCCCATTGTGGCTTGAACTATATGTTAACGATTACCTACTTTGAGAAGACCCACGATGACATGACGAAAGATTGTGACAGTTTTTCATGATGATTCTAAGGGGAATGCAACAAGGCATGAGACTTATTCCTTATAGGATCTTAGTCTCCTACAAGATCACCTAACAAAGTATTGACTCCAGGGGTTTTTGATGTCTATCAAAGTCGTTCAAGAGGCTAGTGGTAGCCTTGGAGCACGTAGTGCATCCTGAAGGACACATTGCTCAAGGAAAAGGGAAGGAGGGGAGTGGCACCCTTGGACCACATAGTGCGTCCTGAAGGGCATGTCGTGAAAGGAAAATGAAAGGAGGAGGGTGGTAACCTTGGAGAACATAGTGTGTCATGAAGGGCACATCACGATTTTAATGATTAAGTGAATAAACCTAGTCAGCCTTAAAATGAATGATGTGATAAGTAATATTTAAAAAACATAAATCCCTAATTAAAATTCCACCCAACCTAGTGAAATTAAACCTAGGTCTAAGTCGAACATGTGGTAAAAATAAAATAATAATAATAAATAAACATGTAACAAGAAGGGGGGTAAGAAATTCAAATTATTTATTAAAGTCAATTTTAATGGTTGTTTCATCTACACTTTCTAAATTAATTTTTAATTAAAGAAGAAAAAGGGTAAATGGTTGTTTTATCTATACTTTCTAAATTGATTTTTATTTAAAAAGGAAAAAGCGAGAAACTTAAAAGAAATAGGAAATTTAAGGAAAAAGGGGAAACTCAAAGAAAAGGGGAAACATAAAGAAAAAGTTGAATTTCTAACTTAGTAAGGAATATTCCCTTGAGAACTTGCTATTTATGAACTCAACTAGGAATTAAGTAAGACATAAGTCATTTAAAATTTGTAAGGGAATATTGGGACACCAAGGAGCATTTTTAGGAATGATTTTAGGTGGTTGAGGGAAATAGGAATAATTAAATAATTAATAAAATTAATTTTATGGTGAAACTAGGGGATGGGTGACATGTGTACGGGGGAGATTATTCCTAATTAAATTAATGAAAAATGAATTTAATGGGAATTTGGGAAACTAATTAATTAAAAACTCTATAAAAAGGATGGAGGAAAATGAGTATGGGTATGATCTCTTTGCGTAACATTACACTGTTAAATTTTTATCTTGATTGAGATTTCTCTTGTGGGAGTTGGGATACCCATCTCGAGTAACGAGTGGTAGCTCAACCTTGCGAAGCAAGTTGTGTGCCAACAATTCTCTGGTATTGTGTGTGTGGACCCTTTGCAAATTGATGAGATTAGGGGGAAGAAGAGTACCCCTAGCATTGGCTGGGAGGTACTGTTGAGGTCATATCGATTAGCAAGTGGGAGATGGATGGAGTGCGAGTGGGATAACAACTTCGGAGAATTCACGTTTGGCTAAGGTATGCTATTAAAGTTGTTACTTGCAATGAAATTTAAGTTACACATGGTATTTTTCTGTGTTGGGTTGAATATTTCATGGCCATGTGATTTCTTGCACATGCTTTCCTACAGTATTTGTAATCCCATTGCTCATTGTATTTTGAATTGATTTCCCATGGAGAACCCAACCTATGATCTGGACGTGTCGTGTTCATCATCAAGTTGCATTTTTTAATTGTTGTCGTTGTTTCCTTCTATCTTCAAAAAAACCAAAAATTATTTTTCATTGCGTCGCATGTAGTCGTAACGATTGGGGTTGTTACATATGCTATCAGAGTAGGTTCAACCCTGTGACTGTGGATCTCCATGGTTTCCACTATAGTAAACACTTGAGTAATAGCCTAACACTAATTAAAACTTTAACGTTTCCATGTAGTGATCTTGATTAGAGGATTCCATAGAGGTTCACAACGTGGTGTCGTGGAAGGAGGTGAGACACCTCCAGAAGTTCCTATACTCTCGTATTCTAACCTCTATGGGGAAAGAACAAGCCCTTGGGATGGAGTCGATTGTTGTAAGGGATGATGATTGTCTGATAAGGTCCTTCCATAGATTTGCAGAGGCTTTGATTAACCATTTGTACTAGGATGAGGCCAGCGCGCTTGTACCCCTAAGGGTCCTTAGCATGCCCAACTAGTACTGTTAGTATTCACCGCCAACTTGAGAAGGTCAAATTTTCTCTAGCTCTTTGGTGCCATGGATGGTGCAGCTGCCAAGGTATGGTTGGATAATATGGAGAGGTGCTTGAACTTCATGACTATACCTACAACATGAAGGTTTGCATGGTGCTATTTCAACTAGAGAGGAGCACTCTTCTATGGTGGAATATGATCCTACCACAGTTGAACATGACAATCGAAGACATGTCATGGGAAATATTCGAGGAATAGTTATGGGAGAGGAATAAAGCATATGGATCAGCCAAACTGACTACCATGGGATATTTGGGCAACTCCCATTAGATTCATCCAATGGTGAATAACTGTTAGGAAAAACACCAGTCAACTCTGATTGAGACGTCAAGTATCGTCGATGACTAGACCATTAGTATTTGATATATCCAGGTACTACAGAGAGTTTCATTTCTAGGGAAACACTATATAGAATTAAGGTAAAGGAAATCATTCAGGATGCATTTAGCCTTGTAGAAATGGTTTTGGGAGCCAAAAAAAAGGTTGGAGGGAAGGTTATGGGTTGTAGCCTTAACCTGGGATATTTTTCACCAGGGACAACCTATACGTCATGATATTATGATATTATGACGTCGTGATCGGTATGGATTGGTTGGAATCGCTTGAGGTGATATTCAACTGTAAGGAGAAACATTTTAGCTTGGTTGATGATGAGGGACAAAGATGCATGATTGTAGGTTATAACTAGGAAGTTTCCCTGAGGTCCATCTCTTCCTTCCAGCTACGGAAGAGAATGCAAAAGGGATGTAATATTTATGTGATCCTTGCGTTAAATGAGAAGGGTGTAGCAGAAGGTATATAACACCTTCCGGTGGTGAGAGAGTTTGCAGACTTCTTCCCTAAGGAGTTACCTGGGATGTCCCTTGAGAGGGAATTGGAATTTACCATAGACCTAAAACTAGGGACTGAACCAATAGAAATAATTCCTTGCTGGATGTCAACCCCAGAGTTATACGAGTTGAGAATGAAAGTGAAGGATTTGTTGTACCTGGGACTTATACGTCCAAGTATGTCACCATGGGGTGTGACGACTATATTCATATGGAATAAGGATGGGTCGTGCAGACTCTACATTGACTATCGTCAATTGAACAAGGAAACGATAAAGAATCAATATATGTTTCCAAGGATTGATGATTTGTTTGATCAGATGAAAGGTGTGATGGTGTTTTCAATGATCGACATGAGATCCGGGTTTCACCAACTACATATCAAGGAGGATGACATCCCTAAGACTGCCTTTAAGACGAGGTTTAGACATTACAAGTTTACTATTTTTCCTTTTGGACTGATGAATGCCCTCGAGGTATTTCTGAGTTTAATGAATGGGGTGTTCCACGAGTACTTGGACAAGTTCATCCGATATTCATTGATGATATTTTAATTTACTCTCAGATGATGGAGGGAATGATGAACACTTATTCTTGGTACTACAGTGTTTGTGAGAGAACAAATTGTATGGGAGATTGTATAAATGCTCATTTTATCAATTGAAGATTCACTACTTGGGGCATGTCATCTCCGACGAAGGTATCATCATGGATCCAACAAAGGTCAAGGCTATTATGTAATGGCATGCACTAATGAATGTCCCAGAAATGTGTATCCTCATGGGTTTAGTAGGATACTATCGATGATTCGTCGAGGTTTTTTCAAAGATAGAAAATCTGATTACGGAGTTGCAAAAGAATAACAAGAATTTTGTTTGGACCGAGAAATGTGCAGAGGAATTTTGGGGGCTCAAGGATTTGTTGACAATGGCACCGAAATAAAGGTCCCTAACATGGACGCAGACTTCTTGGTATGCACTAATGTATGCAAGGAAGTCTTAGGCAGAGTCTTGATGTAAGACATTCGAGTGATCACGTACATCTCGAGAAAGTTGACAAGGCATGAGGACAACTACGCAATGCACGATTTGGAGTTTGTTAGCCATTGTTTATGCCCTGAGAGTTTTGAGACACTACCTTATTGGATGGAAATCGAACTAGAAATGGACCACTGTGGTCTACAAAAAATCTTTATGCAAGGCGACTTGAATGCGCGACAACAACGTTGGTCGGAATTGCTTAGCGAGTATGATTTTGAGATTATTTACATAAATGGAACAATGAAAAGAGTAGAGGATGTGTTGAGTAGAGACCACATATATTTTCAGTGAATTCTCTTCAGACAAATCTACATGAAAATATTCTCACTTTAGAGCGTAATGATGATTGGTACAAAGAGGTCAAGCGTTTTATTGGACCAAACACAATGATGGTACCAAAATTTCAAGGATTTACTATGGACAAGGATAGATTATTGAGGTTTAAAGGTTGAATTTATGTACCTCCCAACGACGATTTGAGGAGTCTGATTGTAGATGAGGCTTAGAGAGCAGTGTACATGGATTATCCAGGAATCACGAATATGAGAGAAGACCTTAAAAACGTATTCTTCTAGAAAGGAATGAAGGAAAACATAGTCAACTACCTTGCAATATGTCTAGAATTTCAATAGTTGAAGGATGAGCATAGACATCTGACAGGATTAATACAACCACATGCTATTCTAGAATCAAAATGGGAGGTCATTTCGATGGATTTCATTATTGGATTTCCATTGATGACAAGGAGAGATGACTTGAATTTTGTGGTAGTCGACACTCTAATGAATAGTGTTGATTTTATTCTTGTGCATAGGACGTATCAGGCACCTGACCTAGCTAGATATTTTATCAGCGATATCATGAGGCTGCATGGCATGCCTAAGAGGATTATATCCAATTGAGGATCGATGTTTACTAGACGATTTTGGAATAGTTTCCAAGAGGCCTTGGGAACCGAACTTAACCTTAGTACTGCGTATCACCTAAAGACAGACGGGCAGACCAAACGAAAGAACAAAATCTTACAGGACATGTTGCGCATGTATGTGATTAACCAATAGAATAATTGGGAAGAATTATTGCTAGTGGTATAATTATTATATAACAACAATTATCAAAGAACCATTAATATGGTGCCTTTCGAGTTTCTTTATGTGCGACCATGTCAGACGAATTTGATTTGGGATCAACTTGAGGATAGTTTCTTGGTGGGACCAGAAGCGATCCAAGAAATGGAATATCAATGCAAACTGTAAGACAAAAGATCAAGGAAGAGGAATATCAACAGTAGATTTATATCGATGAGCATCGTGTCAATCGTATTTATGAAGATTGGCGATCAAGTCTTCTTGCGGGTGAAACTACATAAGAGTTTGATCATGTTTGGAAGGTTCCAAAATGTCTCCTAGGTTTGGGGGATCCTAAGAGATTATGGAAAGGAGAGTGTCGCAACATATTTGACTAGCCTTGCTTGATTCCTTGAGGCATACCCATGATGTCTTTGACGTCTCTTTTTTGAGACATTATGTTAGTGATACTACTCATGTTGTTGACTTCAGTACCTTGTAGGTATCAGATGATGGTTCCCTCACAATTGATGTGGCCCCTTTGGAGCTCGAAGGGCTTAGGGGGAAGAAGAGTACCCCTAGAATTAGCTGGGAGGTACCGTTGATGTAACATTGGTTAGAAAGAGAGAGATGGATGGAGCGTGTATGGGATAACAACTTTGGAGCATTCACATTTGGCTAAGGTATGCTATTACAGTTGTTACTTGCAATTAAATTTAAGTTACAGATGCTATTTTTCTATGTTGGGTTGAATATTTAATTGCAATGTGATTTCTTGCACGTGATTTCCTATGGTATTTGTAATCCCCTTGCTCATTGTATTCTGAATTGATTTCCCATGGTGAACCCAACCTATGATCTTCATGTGTCATGTTCATCGTCAAGTTGCATTTTTTAACAGTTGTCATTATTTCCTTCTATCTTAAAAAAAAAAAAATTATTTTGCATTACATTGCATGTAGTCTTAGCGATTGGGGTCATTACATATGGTATCAGAGCAGGTTCAACCCTATGACTGTGGATCACCATGATTTCCACTGTAGTAAGCCCTTGAGAAATAACCTAGCACTAATTAAAACTTTAATGTGTCCATGTAGTAATATTGATTAGAGGATGTCACAAAGGTTCACAGCATGGTGTCATGGAAGGAGGTGTGCACTCTGATGCCTCTAGAAGTTCCTATACCCTCGAAGTCTAACCTCTATGGGGGAAGAACAAGCCCTTGGGTTGGAGCCGATTGTTGTAAGGGATGATGATATTCTGATAAGGTCCTTCCATATATTGTTAGAGGCCTTCATTCACCATTTGTACTGAGATGAGGCCAGGGTGCCTGTACCCCTAAGGGTCCATAGCACGCCCAACTAGTACCGTTAGTATTCACCACGAACTCGATAAGGTCAAATTTCTCGAGTTCTTTGGTGCCACGGAGGGTGCAACCACCGAGGCATGGTTGGATAATATGGCGAGGTGCTTGAAATTCATGACTATACCTCCAACATGAAGATCTACATCGTGGTATTTCAACTGAAGAGGAGAGATCTTCTATGGTGGAATATGATCCTACCGCAGTTTAACATGATAGTCGAAGACATGTCATGGGAACTATTTGAGGAATGGTTCTGGGAGAGGAATAGAGCATCTGGATCAGCCAGACCGACTACCATGGGAGATTTGGGTAAGTCCCATCGGATTCATCTAATGGTGAATAACTGTTAGGAAAAACACTAGTCGACTGTGACTGAGATGTCAAGTATCATCGTTGACCAAACCATTAGTATTTGATATATCCAAGTACTACAGAGAGTTTCATTTCTAGGGAAACACTATATAGAACTAATTTAAAGGAAATCGTTTGGCATGAGTTTATCCTTGTAGAAATGGTTTTGGAAGCCAAAACATAGGTTGGAGGAAATGTTACAGGTTGTAGCCTTAGCCTAGAATAGTTTTCACCAGGGCCAACTTGTACATCATGATCTTAGGATCTTATGACGTCATGATCGGTATGAACTGGCTCAAATTGCCTGAGGCGATACTCGATTGTAAGGAGAAATAGTTTATCTTGGTTGATGATGAGGGACAAAGACATGTGATTGTAGGTCAAAACCGAGGAGTTTCCATCAGGTTCATCTCTTCCTTGCAGCTATGGAAGAGCATGCACAAGGGATGTAAGCTTTATGTGATCCTTGCGTTAAATGAGAACGGTGTTGTGAAAGTTCTAGAACACCTTCCGGTGGTGAGAGAATTTACAGACTTCTTTCCTGAGGAGTTACCTAGGATGCCACTTGAGAGGGAATTGGAATTTACCATAGACCTAAAATCAGAGACTGAAACAATAGAAATAATTCCTTATCGGATGTCGACTCCAAACTTACAGGATTTGAGAATGCAAGTGAAGGATTTGTTGTACCTAGGAATTATACATCGAATTATGTCACCATGGGGTGCACCGGTTATATTCATATGAAATAAGGAGGGGTCGTGCAGACTCTGCATTGACTATCATCAATTGAGAAAGGCAACGGTAAAGAATCAATATCTGTTTCCAAGGATTGATGATCTGTTTGATCAGATGAAGGGTGCAATGGTGTTTTTAAAGATCCACTTGATATCAGGGTATCACCATCTACAGATCAAGGAGGATGACATCCCTAATACCTCCTTTAAGACGAGATTTGGACATTATGAGTTTACTATTTTTCCTTTTGGACTGATGAATGCCCTTGAGATATTTCTCAGTTTAATGAACAGGGTGTTCCACGAGTACTTGGACAAGTTTGTCCAAGTATTCATTGATGATATTTTTACTTAATCTCAGATGATTGAGGATCATGAAAATAAATTGTGCTTGGTACTACAGTGTTTGTGAGAGAACAAATTGTATGGGATATTGTCTAAATGATCATTTTATGAATTGAAGATTCACTACTTAGGGCATGTCATCTTCGACAAAGGTATTGTCATGGATCCAACAAAGGTCAAGGCTATTATGGAATGGCCTGCAATGACAAATATCCCATAAATGTCTATCTTCATTGGTTTAGTGGGATACTATCGAAGATTTGTTGAGGGTTTTTCAATGATAGAAAATTCGATTACGGAATTGCAGAGGAAGAACAAGAATTGTGTTTGGACCGAGAAATGTGTAGAGGAATTTTGGGGGCTCAAGGAGCTATTGAAAATGGAACCGAAACTAAAGGTCTGTAACATGGACACATACTTCTTGGTATGCACTAATGTATCCAAGTAAGTCTTAGTTGAGGTCTTCATGCAAGACAGTCGAGTGATCATGTACATCTCAAGAAAGTTGACAAGGCATGATGAGAACTATGCAACGCACAATTTGGATTTTGTTAGCCATTGTTTATGCCTTGAGATTTTGGAGACACTACCTTATTGGACATGAATTCAAACTAAAAATTGACCACTGTGGTCTACAAAACATCTTTACGCAAGGCGACTTGAATGCATGACAACGACATTGGTCGGAATTGCTTAGCGAGTATGATTTTGAGATTACTTACATAAATGGAACAATGAATATAGTAGAAGATGTGTTGAGTAGAGACCACACATATTTTTAGTGAATTATCTTTAGACAAATCTACATGAAAATATTCTCACTTTTGAGAGCAACAATGATTGGTACACAGAGGTCAAGGATTTTATCATACCAAACACAATGATGGTACCAAAATTTGAAAGATTTACTATGGACAACGACAAATTATTGAGATTTAAAGGTTGGATTTACGTACCTCCAAACGATGAGTTGAGGAGTGTGATCCTATAAAGGCTCAGAGAATAGTGTACATGGATCATCTTAGAATCATGAAGATAAGGGAAGACCTTAAAACCTTATTCTTTTGGAAAGGAATGAAGGAAAACATAGTCAACTACATTGCAATATGTCTAGAATGTCAGTAGGTGAAGGATGAACATAGACATCTGACAAGATTAATACAACCAAACACTATTCTGAAATTGAAATGGGAGGTCATTTCAATGGATTTCATTATTGGATTTCCATTGATGACAAGGAGACATGACTCGATTTTGGTGGTAGTTGACACTCTGACAAAGAGTGTTGATTTTATTCTTATGCGTTCGATGTATCAAGCACTCGACTTAGCTAGAGATTTCATCAACGATATCGTGAGGATGCATGGCATGCCTAAGAGGATTATATCCGATTGAGGATCAATGTTTACTAGATGATTTTGGACTAGTTTCCAAGAGGCCTTGGCAACCCAACTTAACCTTAGTATTGCGTATCACCCGAAGACAAATGAGTAGACCAAATGAACAAACCAAATCTTGCATGACATGTTGCGCATGTACATGATTGACCAACAGAATAATTGGGAATAATTCTTTCCATTGGTATATATAACAATAGTTATCAAAGAACCATTAAGATGGTGCCTTTCAAGTTTCTCTACATGCGACTCTGTCAGACGCCTTTGAGTTGTGATCAACTTTAGGATAGTGTCCTGGTGGAACTAGAAGTGATCCAAGAAATGGAATATCAATGCAAAATATAAGAAAAAATATCAAGGAAGAACAAGATCGACAGTAGAGTTATATCGATGCACATCGTGTTGATCGTAGTTATGAATATTGGTGATCAAGTCTTCTTGCAGGTGAACCTGCATAAGAGTTTGATCAAGTTTGGAAAGGTGCCAAAATATCTCCTAGGTTCAAGGGATCCTAATATATTATGGAAAGGAGAGGGTCGCGACATATTTGACTAGCCTTGCCTGATTCTTTGAGGCATACATGATGTCTTTGATGTCTTTGTTTTGAGACATTATGTTAGTGATCCTACTCATGTTGTTGACTTGAGTACCTTGCAAGTATCAGATGAGGGTGCGCTCACTACGGAGCCAATCCACATCTTGTACCATCACATTCAACAACTACGATGTTGAACAATAGATCAGTTCAAGGTCCAGTGGTACAACAAGTCCACACTTGGTGACCTGGGAGGATGCATATGATATGCACCAACAGATTCCATTTTTGTTGATAGATAGACTTATGATAATGTGATACATCTTATTTTGGCACTTATATATTGTGAAACTTTCGAACAAAGTTAAAAAAAAGTGGGGGTGTATGTAACATCTCGCTCTTGGGCGCACATAGTGAACCTAATCTTTGAGGACACTTGCTGGAAAGTGATCCAAATTATTATACTATTGGTTGTTCGATTATGATTATTAGACATTATGGATTTGACAATATGTAATTTTTTTGTATTCACATAGACAGGTGTTATTGATTGGGTTCTCTTGATTTTGAAGGACTTTGGACATTGAGGATGTAGAGGCATCGTTTAAAACCCTTGGACTTTCGATTGAGTCAGGGAGAGAACTGTTGGGTTTGAATGTTATTGATGTGACACATGTACATATGATTAGATGTTATGATGATTGATTATTGTTGTTGACATGATTCGTGGATGGATACAGGTTGACGATAGCTTACCAAAAAAAATCACATGTGGAGTAGAGAGGTCATCCAGGACAACTAGAGACATGAGGGAGAGGTGTGGACAATAACCCTACCACAACCCACTAGCATTCCCACCATGGCTAGAATTGTAGGTTAACAATTAACTAGTTCGAGAAGACCCATGATGTTGTGAGGGAAGACTGTGATAGTTTCTCACGATGATTATAATTGGAACACAATAAGGTGGGGGCCTTATTCCTTAGAGGCCCTTAGTCTCCCACAAGATCATCTGGGGAAGTATTGATTCCGGGGTCTTTTTATGTCTACCAAAGTCAGTCAAGAGGTGAGTGGCACCTTTGGCGCACGTAGTGAGTCCTGAATGGCACATTGTGTAAGGAAAGGCGAATGAGGTGAGTGGCATCCTTGGAGAACGTAGTGCGTCCTGAAGGGAACACCGCGTAAGGAAAACAAAAGGAGGTAGGTGGCACCCTTGCAACACGTAGTGTGTCCTGAAGGGCATTTTGCAATTTTAACTGTTAAGTGAATAAACCTAGTCGGCCTTAAAATGAATGATGTGATAAATAATATTTAAAAAAAAAAAAATCCCTATTGAAAATGTCGTCCAACCTAGTGAAATTAAACCTAGGTCTAAGTAGAACATGTGGTCAAAAAACAATAATAATAATATATAAAAATGTAACAAGAAGGGGGGTAAGAAATTCAAATTATTTATTAAAGTCAATTTTAATGGTTGTTTCATCTACACTTGCTAAATTAAGTTTTAATTAAATAAGAAAAAGGGTAAATGGTTGTTTTATCTACACTTTCTAAATTGATTTTTAGCTAAAAAGGAAAAAGGGGAAACATAAAGAAAAAGTTGAATGTCTTACTTAGTAAGGAATCTTCCCTTTGGAGCTTTCTATTTATGAATTCAACTAGAAATTAAGTAAGGCATAAGTCATTTAAGATTTGTAAGGGAATGTTGGGACACGATGGAGCATTTTTAGGAATGATTTTAGGTGGGTGAGGGAAATAAGAATAATTAAATAATTAATAAAATTAATTTTATGGCACAAC
This sequence comes from Picea engelmannii, assembly GCA_009831015.1. NCBI lineage: Eukaryota > Viridiplantae > Streptophyta > Pinopsida > Pinales > Pinaceae > Picea > Picea engelmannii. Next base: position 502,298 of record ML800088.1, read on the forward strand.
TAGGGGATGGATGACATGTGTACGAGGAAGGTTATTCCTAATAAAATTAATGAAAAAGGAATTTAATGTGAATTTGGGAAACCAATTACTTAAAAACTCTATAAAAAGAATGGAGGAGGAGGAGCATGGGTCTGATCTTTTTGCATAACCTTACACTGCTAAATTTTTATCTTGACTGAGCTTTCTCTTGAGGGATTTGGGATACCCATCTCGGGTAGCAAGTGGTAGCTCAACCTTGTGAGGCAAGCTGGGTGTTAGAAATTATTTGGTATTGTGTGTGTGGCCTCTTTACACCTTGAGGGGATTAGGGGGAGGAAGAGTACCCGTAGCATTGGCTGGGAGGCACCATTGAGGTCACATCAGTTAGCAAGCGGGAGCTAGATGGAGCACGTGTGCGATGCAAAATTTGGAGCATTCACATTTGGATAAGGTACACTATTAAAGTTGTTACTTGAAATTAAATTTAATTTACACATGCTATTTTTCTGTCTTGGGTTGAATATTTCATTTCCATGTGCTTTCTTGCACATGCTTTCCTACAATATTTGTAATCCCCTTCCTCACTATATTGTGAATTAATTTCCCATGGTGAACCCAACCTATGATCTACATGTGTCGTGTTCATCGTCAAGTTGCATTTTTTAACTGTTGTCATTGTTTCCTTCCATCTTTCAAAAAACAAAAAATATTTTTCATTACATCGCATGTATTCGTAACGATTGGGATTGTTAGATATGGTATCAGAGTGGGTTCAAACCTATGACTATCAATCGCCATGCCTTCCACTTTAGTAAACCCTTGAGTAATAACATAGCGCTAATTAAAACTTTAACGTGTCCATGTAGTGATCTTGATTACAGGATGCCACATAGGTTCACAGCGTGGTGTTGTGGAAGGAGGTGTGACATGTCCAAAATTTCCCATACCTTTGTAGTCTAACCTCTATGGGGGAAGAACAAGCCCTTGGTATGGAATCGATTGTTGTAAGGGATGATGACGGTCTGATAAGGTCCTTCCATGGATTTTCAAAGGCCTTGATTCACAGTCTATACTGTGATGAGGCCAGGGCACCTGTACCCCTAAGGGTCCATAGCAAATGCAACTAGTACCATTAGTATTCCCCATGAAATCGAGAAGGTCAAATTTTCTTGAGTTCTTTGGTGCCACGGATGGTGCAGCCGTTGAGGCATGGTTGGAAAAATATGGCGAGGTTCTTGAACTTCACAACTATACCTCCAACATGAATGTCCGCATGGTGGTCTTTCAACTAAAGAGGAGCACTCTTCTATGGTGGAATATCATCCTACCATAGTTGGACATGAAATTCAAAGAGATTTCATGGGAACTATTCTAGGAACGGTTTCATGAGAGGAATAGATCATATGGATCAGCTAGACCAATTACCATGGGAGATTTGGGCAATTCCCATTGGATTCATCAAGTGGTGAATAACTATCAGGAAAAACACTAGTTGACTGTGATTGAGACATTAGGTATCAATGTTGACCAAACCGTTAGTATTTGATATATCCATGTGCTACAGAGAGTTTCATTTATGGGGAAAAACTATATAGAATTAATGTAAAGGAAATGGTTCAGGATGAGTTTAGCCTTGTAGAAATGGTTTTGGGAGCCAAAAAAAAAGGTTGGAGGGATGGTTACAGGTTGTAGCCTTAACCTGGGATAGTTTTCACTAGGGCCAACATGTACGTCACGATCTTAGGATCTTATGATGTCATGATTGGTATGGACTAGTTGGAATATCCTGAGGCAATACTCAATTGTAAGGAGAGATGATTTATCTTGGTCGATGATGAGGGACAGTGACATGTAATTGTAGGTCATAATGAGGGAGTTTCCTTGAGGTTCATCTCTTCCTTCCAGCTACAGAAGAGCATGCACAAGAGATTTAATATTTATGTGATCCTTGCATTAAATGTGAAGGGTGTAGTGGAAGGTCTAGAACACCTTCTGGTGGTGAAAGAGTTTGTCGACTTCTTCCTTGAGGAGTTACCTAGGATGTCGCCTAAGAGGGAATTCAAATTTATCATAGACCTAAAAGTTGAGACTGAACGAATAACAAGAATTCCTTATCATATGTCGAACCCAGAGCTACAGGAGTTGAGAATGAAAGTGAAGGATTTGTTGTACCTGGGACTTATACATGCAAGTATGTCACTATGGGGTGCATAAACTATATTCATACGAAATAAGGATGGGTTTTGGAGACTCTGCATTGACTATAGTCAATTGAACAAGGAAACGATAAAGAATCAGTATTTGTTTCCAAGGATTGATGATTTGTTTGATCAGAGGAAGGGTACGATGATGTTTTCAAAGATTGACTTGAGATCAGGGTATCACCAGCTACATATCAAGGAGTATAACATCCCTAAGACCACCTTTAAGACGAGGTTTGGACATTACGAGTTTACTGTTTTTCTTTTTGGACTAATGAATTCCCTCGAGGTATTTCTCAGTTTAATGAATGGGGTGTCCCATGAGTACTTGGACAAGTTCGTCCAAGTATTCATTGATGATGTTTTTATTTTCTCTCGAATGATGGAGGAGCATGAAGAACACTTGCGCTTGGTACTACAGTGTTTGTCAGAGAACAAATTGTATGGGAGATTGTCTAAACGCTCATTTTATCAATCAAAGATTCACTAATTAGGGCATGTCATCTCCGAGGAAGGTATCATCATGGATCCAACAAAGGTCAAGGTTATTATGGAATGGCCTGCACTGACAAATGTCCTAGAAGTGTGTATCTCCATGGGTTTAGTGGGATACTATCAAAGATTCATCAACGGTTTTTCAAAGATAGAAAATCCGATAAAGGAATTGCAGAAGAAGAACAAAAATTTTGTTTGGACGGAGAAATGTGTAGAGGAATTTTGGGGTCTAAAGGAGTTGTTGACAATGGAACCAAAACTAAAGGTCCCTAACATGGACACAGAATTTTTGGTATGCACTAATGTATCCAAGGAATTCTTAGGTGGAGTCTTGATGCAAGATAGTCAAGTGATCACACACATCTCAAGAAAGTTGGCAAGGCATGAGGAGAACTATGGAACACACGATTTGGAGTTTGTTAGCCATTGTTTATGCCTTGAGAGTTTGGAGACACTACCTTATTGGAAGGGAATATGAACTAAAAATGGACCACTGTGGTCTACAAAACATATTTACGCAAGGAAACTTGAATGCGTAACAACGACATTGGTCAAAATTACTTAGCGAGTATGATTTTGAGATTTCTTACATAAATGGAACAGTGAACAAAGTAGTGGATGTGTTTAGTAGAGACCACACATATTTTCGGTAAACTATCTTCAGAAAAATCTACATGAAAATATTCTCACCTTAGAGTGCAATGTGTTAATATTATGGTAGCTTCGAGAGGTATGAACCTCTATGATGACCTATGATGAGATTAGAATCCTCTGGAAGGAAGCAAAGAATTGAAGAAAACCCTAGACAAATTGTCGGCTGAACAAATATATTTATATTGAATTTATTGATTCCTAGAAAGAGAAGTCGTCCTAGTTAGACTGGTCAAGTCGGCCCCAGTTAGACTGGCCAGTCCACTATAAATACAGGGCGCCAGTTTTATTATTACACACTCTCAGAATTGCAGAGCCAGTTGTGCACACTGCAGTTGGTAGTTTTGTGCGCAGGTCTCTGGGGAAAGTGGTGCGCTAGCTCTGGGTGGGATCATCTGTTCAGTTTTGTTTCTATTCTTTTGCTTGGTGCATTTAGCCTCTCTTGGCTATAGATTGCAGCCATAATTTCTCTTCTTGGTCAAGGTCAAGGTGCTCGGAGAATGTCTTAAGGCCTGTGGTTGGGAGATGAGGGTATCGTCGTGGTAAAACAAGCACACAATCCTTTATATTCTAACAGGTTATGGGCCCACACACCCTTCAGTCAGCCCAAAATGCTGGAAGGAAACATAACTGCTAGGTATTGAGCTCATTGAGGAACTTCCACTAGGGTTACTAGTAGGAGCATCTTCCAAAGAACTGCAGCTAGGGTTACTAGCAGTAGCAGTTGCAGAAACCCTAATTCTTAGATTGGACACCTTGTGATGGAGCATCTCGCTCAAGGAGAAGAGATCCAGATGTGCCCTAACTCAGCGCACCTATTGAATTTCTCAGAAGAGAGAAAAGATGCAGTTGAAGTTTTGGATCAAGGCATGACCATTTATCAGACAACCGAAGACATGTGCGAAACAATCAGTCTCTTACATTACTCAGTACTTACCAGGACAATTGAAGATGATATGTGGATAATCAGTAGTGGATCTTCCAGGAACATGATGGGAGATCAAGCTAGACTCTCATATCTAAATGAAAGAAAGACATCGTACAAAGTGGATCTTGGAGACAAAAGCACCTACCCCGTCGAAGGATTTGAACAAGCCTCAATTAAATTGGAATCAGGTAATCATGTTCACTTAAGCAATGTTCTATATCTACCTGGTTTAGAAAAGAATCTTGTATCAATATCATGTTTAGAAGACAAAGTAAACCGAATAGCCTTCATAGATGAAAAGGTGTTATCATGGCATAAAGATTCCAACATAGAAGATGTTAGGGTTATTGGAAGACGTGAAGGGAATCTATACAGACTACTAGAACGAAATGAAGAATCCCTAGTACATGATGAAGTCAACCCTAATGAGCTTTGGCTTAGAAGGTATGCTCATATAAATTATCAAGCATTACCTTTCCTCAAGAAGAAGGTCGAAGGGATACCAGAATTGAAGTCTACACATGAGGGAATTTGCAAGGGATGTGCCCTTGGGAAGAACATCAAGAAACCATTCCCAGGCAGCAACAACAGATCTAAGGAAATCCTAGATCTAATACACTCAGATGTTTTTGGTCTAATGCCAGTCAAATCTTTAGGAGGAGCACTCTACTACTTAACATTCATAGATGACTATTCAAGGAAGACGTGGTTGTACCTACTGAAGTCAAAAGATGAAGTATTCAGCAAGTTCCAAAAATTCAAGGAAGAAATAGAGAACCTTACGAACAAGAAGATCAAGACATTAAGAACAGATAATGGAGGAGAATACACCTCGAAGGAGTTCTTTGCATTCTACAAATCAGTAGGGATTAGGAGGGAGCTAATTGTTCCTCATAATCCTCAACAAAATGGTGTAGCAGAAAGAAAGAACAGATCTATCGAAGAAACAGTAAAATCCCTATTGAACGATCAGGATCTATCCATGTTTCTATGGGGAGAAGCAGCAATGATGGCCATATACGTGCAGAATAGAAGCCCTCATTGCATATTGAAGGACATGACACCAGAAGAAGCATTCTCGAGTAAGAAACCTAACGTAGAAAACTTAAGAATATTTGGATGTCAAGTTTATTCTCATATTCCCAAAGATAAAAGAAATAAACTAGAACCCTCAGGAAAGAAGGGGATATTTGTAGGATATAGTGATTCATCCAAAGCCTACAGAATATATATTCCAGATCAGCACAAGATATAAGTAAGCAGATATGTAACATTCAATGAAAGAATGGCCTTTAGAAAATCTATTGAAGAAACTATAGAAGAAGAAGAAATTGAAGAACTAAATGAAGAAAACATAGAAGGTGAAAATAACGAAAAAGATCAACCTGATCATCCTATGGAGATATGTGAGAATGATAATCCAGATAATATTCCAAAGAACAAGAAAAGACCATCTTGGCTTGAAGCCACCTTACAAGACGCAGAAAGAATCAATGTTCTAGAAGGAACATCGAGGAAGACTAAAAAATCGAAAATATTCTCTAGTTATGCAACATACATGACAAAGCTCCTAGATGAAAAACCTACTACATTTGAAGAATCAACTAAAAAGGAACAATGGAAAGAAGTTATGGCAGAAGAAAACCAGTCCATTATGAGAAATGAAGTATGGGAAATTGTACCCAGACCTAAAAAAAAATCAGTTGTAACTTCAAAATGGGTATACAAGATCAAACATGCAGCAGACGGAAGCGTGGATAAATATAAGGCAATATTCGTGGCCAGAGGGTTCTCCCAGAAGGAGGGAGAAGACTTTGACGAAACCTTTGCCCTGGTGGCAAGATATACCTCCATCAGAACTATTATATCTCTTGTCGCTTCCATGGGAGGGAATCTACACTAGATGGATGTAAAGATAGCCTTTCTCAACGGAGCCATCGAAGAAGAAGTATATATTGAACAACCTCAAGGATTCGAGGTACACTCCAGAGACACTCATGTTTCTAGACTGAAGAAATCTCTATATGGACTCAAGCAAGCTCCAAGGGCTTGGTATGCCAAGATGGACAGTTATCTAACCAGACTTGGTTTTTCCAAGAGTCATGCAAATCCAAACCTTTACTACAAAGTCATGGACAATGCACCTGTAATTATACTATTATATGTTGATGATCTATTCATAACAGGTGAAGAATCTCTAATCATTCAATGCAAGAAGGATTTGGTCTCTGAGTTTGATATGAAAGATCTAGGTATCATGCACTATTACTTAGGACTAGAAGTATGGCAGAAGCGTGGTGAAGTATTCCTTGGACAAGGAAAATATGCAATAAAGATCCTTCAGAAGTTTGGAATGATGGACTGTAAGTCCATGGACACTCCTATGAATGCGGATATAAGAAAAGTGAAAATTATAGATTCCGATCCAGTAGATCCATCTCTATATCGGCAGCTAATTGGATCATTGATGTATTTGGTAATACTCAACCAGACATTTGCTTTGGTGTAAATACATTAAGTCAGTTTCAGGTGGAACCAAGACAAGAGCATTGGATAGATGGAAAGCATGTCTTAAGATACATTCATGGGACAATAAACTATGGTTTAAGATATACCGCATCTAGCAATATTCAACTTCATGGATTCACAGACTTTGATTGGGCAGGAAGTGCAGAAGACAGAAAGAGTACTTCAGGTATGTGTTTCAGCTTGGGCTCCGCTATGATATCTTGGAGCAACGGGAAGCAAAAGTCTGTTGCACTTAGTATAGCAGAAGCAAAGTATATGGCAGCTTGTGAAGCATGCACAGAGGCAGTATGTATAAGGAAGTTAATATCCGATATATTTGATCAGACTCCAGAATCGACCACTATATATTGTGATAATCAGAGTTGTATAAGATTATCCGAGCATCCAGTATTCCATAAAAGGTCGAAGCATATTGAGATCAAATACTACTTTATCCAAGATAAATTCCAGGAAGGAGAGGTAAAGCTCGAGTATATCCCCACTGATGAGAAGACAACAGATATCATGACAAAGCCTCTTTCTAGAATCAAGTTTGCATATTTCTGAGAGAAGATGGGGATTGCGGAAATAACTCCCTTAGCTGAAAGGGAAGACTCTCCAGGATAAATAAGGTATGCAAAAATATTTATTTATGTGATTAAAATAACTCTCCAGTTAGGAGGGAGAATTGAAATGTTATTTATTTTTGTAAAAGTCTAGATTGGACAGATGCTTTCCAGTTCAGAAAGTGGATTGAGATTTCTGATGGACAATGGCTTCCCATTGTAGTTAACATGGGAGGTAGACTGATTGTTGATGTATCATAGACAACGACTTCCCATTTATGGGGAGTGGTCTAGGACAGTCATTCTTCTTGGCAGTCACTCTGAGTAGTGGTCAAGTAGAATGGCCTGCCTCGCTAGGCAGTCATTCTTTCGAAGTTCATAGTTGTGAGTAGTTTCAAAGAATCGTTCGTTTGGAGGTTGATGCAAGATAAACATTCCTCGAGGGCAGACTCATTCTTTCCAAGATACACTTTGTTTAGTGTCGGAGGAATGGCCCAGGGTGGGGAATGGTTCGGACAGTTACTCCTCGAGGGAAGACTCGTTCGCTCTAGGATACACCTTGTTTGGTGTCGGAGGAATGGCCCAGGGTGGGGAGTAGTCCAGGCTAAACAATCAGGGACAATTATTCCTCGAGGGAAAAATCATTCTCTCCAAGCTACACCTTTTTTGGTGTCGGAGGAATGGCCTAGGGTGGGGAATAGTCCAGGATAGTCATTCCTTAGGTCATACTCATTCCCTCCAGGTTACACTTTGTTTAGTGTCGGAGGAATGGCCCAGGGTAAGGAATGGTCCAAGAATTTCTCGAGGGCAGACTCATTCTCTCCAGGTTACACTTTGTTTAGTGTCGAAAGAATGGCCCAGGGTGGGAAA
>ML800088.1:511243-522145 GCA_009831015.1 Picea engelmannii
TACTACTGGAATAGACACAGGTGTGTTCTATAAATTGATATTGTACCAGTTGTCATAGGAGATTATCCAGTCAGATAATAATGACAGGTGCTCGTGGTGCTACCAGTTGAATGGTCTATTGTGCTCAAGACCATACCTCCCTAACTAGGAGGGAGTGTTAATATTATGGTAGCTTCAGGAGGTATGAACCTCTATGATGACCTATGACAAGATTAGAATCCTCCGGAAGGAAGCAAAGAATTGAAGAAAACCCTAGATAGGTTGTCGGCTGAACAAATATATTTATATTGAATTTATTGATGCCCAGAAAGAGAATTCAGCCCAGTTATACTGGTCAGGTCAGCCCCAGTTAGACTGGCCAGTCCACTATAAATACAGGGTGCCAGTTTCATTATTACACACTCTCAAAATTGCAGATCCAGTTGTGCGCATTGTAGTTGGTAGTTTTGTGCGCAGGTCTCTGGGGAAAGTGGTGCGCTATCTCTAGGTGGGATCATCTGTTTAGTTTTGTTTCTATTCTTTTGCTTGGTGCATTTAGCCTTTCTTGGCTATAGATTGCAGCCAGAATTTCTCTTCGCAGTCAAGGTCAAGGTGCTCGGAGGGTGGCTTAAGGCCTGTGGTTGGGAGACGAGGGTATCGTCGTGGTAAAACGAGCACACAATCCTTTATATTCTAACACAATGATGACTGGTACACAGAGGTCAAGGATTTTATTGGACCAAACACAATGATGGTACCAAAATTTGAAGGATTTACTATGTAAAATGACAGATTATTGAGATTTAAAGGTTGAATTTACATACCTCCCAACGACGAGTTGAGGAGTGTGATCCTTGATGAGGCTTAGAGAGTAGTGTACATGGATCATCCTAAAATCAATAAGATGAGGGAAGACCTTAAATGCTTATTCTTCTGGAAAGGAATGAAGGAAAACATCGTCAACTACCCTGCAAGATGTCTACAATGTCAATAGGTCAAGGCTCAACATAGACATCCGAAGGGATTAATACAGCCACATGGTATTCAAGAATCAAAATGGGATCTCATTTCAATGGATTTCATTATTGTATTTCCATTGATGACAAGGAGACATGACTCAATTTTTGTGGTAGTCAAAACTCTGACGAAGACTGTTGATTTTATTCTTGTGTGTACGATGTATCAGGCACCCGACTAAGCTAGAGATTTCATCAGCGAGATCATGAGGCTGCATGGCGTGCCTAAGAGGATTATATCCAATCGAGGATAGATGTTTACTGGACGATTTTGGACTAGTTTCCAAGAGGCCTTGGGAACCCAAATTAACCTTAGTACTACGTATCACCCGAAGACAGACGGGTAGACCGAATGAACAAATCAAATCTTACAGGACATGTTGTGCATGTACGTGTTGGACCAACAGAAGAATTGGGAAGAATTCTTGCCAGTGGTAGAATTCGTATATAACAACAGTTATCAAAGAACCATTAAGATGGTGCCTTTCGAGTTTCTTTACGTATGACCATCTCAGATGCCTTTGAGTTGGGTTCAAATTGAGGATAGTCTCCTGGTGGGACCAAAAGCGATCCAAGAAATGGAATATCAAAGCAAACTATAAGACAAAATATCAAGGAAGAACAAGATCTACATTAGAGTTATATCGATGTGCATCATGTCGATCATAGTTATGAATATTGGTGATCAAGTCTTCTTGCGGGTTAAACCGCATAAGAGTTCGATCATGTTTGGAAAGGTGATAAACTCTCTCCTAGGTTTGGGGGATCCTAAGAGATTGTGAAAAGGAGAGGTTCATGACATATTTGACTAGCCTTGCCTAATTCTTTGAGGAATACATACGATGTCTTTGACGTCTCTGTTTTGAGACATTATGTTAGTGATCCTACTCATGTTGTTGACTTGAGTACCTTGCAGGTATCAGATGAGGGTGCGCTAATGACTGAGCCAATATGCATCATGTACCATCGCATTTGAAAACTATGAGGTCGAACAATAGATCAGGTCAAGGTCGAGTGGGACAACTAGTCCACACTCGGTGACCTAGGAGGACGCATATGATACGCACCAACAACTTCCATTTTCATTGATAGATAGGCTTATGATAATGTGATACACCTTATTTTGACACTTATATACTATGAAACTTCGGGACGAAGTTTAAAACAAGAGGGGGTGTATGTAACATCCCAATCTTATGTGCATTGAGTGAACTTAATCTTTGAGGACACTTGCTGGAAATTGATTCAGATTATTATACTATTGGTCATTCGATTATGATTATGAGACATTATGGATTGACATATGTAATTTTTTTGTATTCACATAGACAGGTTTTATTGATTGGGTTCTCTTGAGTGTGCAGGACTTTGGACTTTGAGGATGCAGAGCCATTGATGAAAATACTTGGACTCCGGATTGAGTCTGGGAGAGAACTATTAGTTTTGAATGTTATTGATGTGACACATGTACATATGATTAGATGTTATGTTGATTTATTATTTTTTCTAACATGACTTGTTGATGAATACAAGTTGACGATATCTTACCAAATAGACTCACATGTGGAGTAGAGAGGTCATGCAAGACAACCAGAGAATTGAGGGAGAGGTGTGGACAACAACCCTACCCAAACCCACTAGCATTCCCGTTGTGGATCGAACTGTAGGTTAATGATTACCTAGTTTGCGAAGACGCACGATGACATGAGCGAATAATGTGATAGTTTCTCATGATGATTCTAAGGGGCACATAATAAGGAAGGGGCCTTATTCCTTAGAGGCCCTTAGTATCCCACAAGATCACCTGGGGGATTATTGACTCAGGGGGTTTTTGGTGTATACCAAAGTCAGTCAAGAGACGAGTCGCACCCTTGGAGCATGTAGTGCATCCTGAAGGGCATGTCGTGCAAGGAAAAAATAACAAGGCGATTTGCACCCTTGGAGAATGTAGTGCATCCTGAAGGGAACGTTGTGCAAGGAAAATGAAAGGAGGTGGGTGGTACCCTTGCAAAACATAGTGCATCCTGAAGGGAATGTCATGATTTTAACTATTAAGTGAATAAACCTGGTCGACCTTAAAATGAATGATGTGATAAATAAGATTTAAACACAATTTTTCCCTAATGAAAATGTTGCCCAACTTAGTGAAATTAAACCTAGGTCTAAGTAGAACATGTGGTAAAATAATAATAATAATAAATAAACATGTAACAAGAAGGGGGGGTAAGAAATTCAAATTATTTATTAAAGTCAATTTTAATGTTTTTTTCATCTACACTTGCTAAATGAATTTTTAATTCAATAAGAAAAAGGGTAAATGGTTGTTTTATCTACACTTGCTAAATTGATTTTTAGCTAAAAAGGAAAAAGAGGAAAACTTAAAAGAAATAGGAAATTTAAGGAAAAAGAGGAAACTTAAAGAAAAAACTGAACGTCTAACTTAGTAAGGAATCCTACTTGGGAAACTTGGTATTTATGAACTCAACTAGGAATTAAATAAGGCATAAGTAATTTAAGATTTTTAAGGGAATATTGGGACACCAAGGAGCATTTTTAGGAATGCTTTTAGGTAGGTGAGGGAAATAGGAATAATTAAATAATTAATAAAAATATTTTTCTGGTGCAGCTAGGGGATGGGTGACATGTGTACGGGGGAGGTTATTCCTTATTAAATTAATGGAAAAGGAATTTAATGGGAATTTGGGAAAATAAAAAATTAAAAACTCTATAAAAAGGATGTAGGAGGAGGAGTATGGGCCTGATCATTTTGCATAATGTTATGTTGTTGAATTTTTATCTTGACTAAGATTTCTCTTGTGGGAGTTGGGATACTCAACTCAGGTAACAAGTGGTAGATTGACCTTGTGAAGTGAGATGGGTGCTATCACCTCTCTAGTATTCTTTGTGTGGCCCCTTTGTGGCTCGAGGGGCTTAGGGGAAAGACGAGTACCCCTAGCATTGGTTGTGAGGTACCGGTGAGGTCATATTGATTGGCAAGCGGGAGCTGGATGGAGAACGTGTGGGAAGACAACTTCAGAGCATTCACATTTGGCTAAGGTACGTTTTTAAATTTGTTACTTGAAATGAAATTTAAGTTACACATGTTATTTTTTTTTGCTGTGTTGAATATTTCATTTACATGTTCTTTATTGCACCTTCTTTCCTAGGGTATTTGTAATCCCTTTGCTCGTTGTACTTTGAATTGATTTCCCATGGAAAACCCAACCTCTGATATGCATGCATTGTGTTTGTCGTCAAGTTTTGTTGTTTAACTATTGTTGTTGTTTCCTTTCACCTTAAAAAAAAAATAAAAACTTTTGCATTGTCTCACATCTAGTTGTAACGATTGGGTTCGTTACACAAACAAGGAGGATATGGATAGAACAAGAATTATTAAGGATTTGTTTGCAAACAAGGAGGATATGCCTTATTGAAATCATTTGTATTTTTTTAAGTTTTTCAGTGTGGATGATGTTGACCGTAGGAATCATACAAGAGATGCACTATCATAACCATTTGAAAATGTTTAAGTTTTAAATGCGGATGTTGTCAACCATCGACATGAGAGAGATGAGTTTAGGCTGATGAATAAATTTTACTTATTAATTAAAATATCTCAATATTTTCAGAATATGGTAAATTGTAAATTGAGTAAAACATCTTGAGAAAATATCTAAATAAAGGAGACTACAATTTTAAGGTTTGAATTCATAGCCTTTGACCTACGTATCACGATGACAATTTCTCTCATTTCCCATAACATCCTTAGACATTGGAGCTCCTAGAGTAGGGATAGCAAGAAAATAATGTGAAAACAAATTGTTTTCTTGATTTCGATTTCGATTTTTTCATAAGAATATGGTGGATCACATGCTCTAGTGTTAATATTCAAATGGGTTATTTTTAAAGTAATCATAGGTAGCCATCGCAGTTAAGGAGTCTATGTACAAAGGTGAGAAGAGGGGGGGAATTAAAACATAGAGAATAGGTTGTCCATTTTATTTACAACACAACTCAAATCCACTACCATATGGTGGACCATTGATGTAGGAAATTTAAAAATTTATATTCTTTTAATAAAATTTATTGTCCATGTCCTTTACAACCTACTAGTATTGTTGATGCTCAAATGATAAAATCAACAAATTCAACTACACACTAGATCTAGTACTTCAAATCTAATCAATCAATATGATATTCTATTTTTAACTATTTGTGTATAATTAATATCATCGAAAAGGGAGAGTAGAAGAAAAATGTACGTAGAGACTGGACAGTCAAGTTGGAGTGTTATCAATGTCTTCTCCTGAATATGTATATGCATTATCAATTTGATCACTTATTGTTCCACTGAGAATAAATAATTAGGGATTGGACTCCATGGATTCTTAGGGCACCACCAAAAGAACCAAGATTTATGTTCTTCAAAAGCCTTTGCAAGGAACATATTATAGTATGATTAGTTGAAGAACTAGAGGAAGGTGCACTTGTCAAAATACTTAGTATCCATACATCAAATCAATCTCTAACTGAATGTAAATCTTCTCTAAGTTTTTTTTAAATTGCTCATAAATGTTTTTGTTGTAATTCGCTTCTCTATTCCATGGTTAGAACAAAAACATATTCTAGTATATTAGAACTATGGTTGACATATGGTTGACCACATTTAACTATAGTTGATTCCAGTAGACCATTATTGACCATGGTTGACCATGTTTAATTATAAGTGATTGGTTGAGTGTGATTGGCTATAATATATTTCTTATGTCAAATTTGTATGACCATGTTTGACTATGGTATGTTCCTTACCTTTGACCATGTTTAACAATGGTATGTTCCTTATGCTTGATTATGGCTAACCATGTCATATCATGGTTGAATTATGTTGAATTTCTACATTCTTCGATGGTTGTGTCAAAATCCGATTTCCATCAAGGTTTATGTGACATTGTGACATTCCTCTAGCGTTATGTTTGATTGTGATGTTACCCAATGAGTATATCCCATTGTGATTCAATGTGTTATGTCAAATTGATTTGTTCCTCTATGGTTACATCACATGCAATGTTCATTAAGGGTTATGTCACCTTGCGACATTCCTTAAGGGTTATGTTTCAATCCGATGTTCGTAAATGTTCATGATGCATCATGATATTCATATTGGTCATATTATATCAAATTTATATGTTCCTTAATGGTTATGTAACATTAGATAATTAATTAGTATTTTTGTCACACTTATTAGTTTGTGATGATACTCAACGATTATGTAGAATTGTGACAATTATATTGGTTGACTAATGTTGAATTGGTGTGCTCCTTGATGCTTGTGTTGTAACGTGATTTTCCTCAAGAGTTGGGTAAAATTGTGATGTTTCTCGATTGTTATTTTATATAGTGATGTTTATCATGGTTGACTCATGTCAACCATGGTTTTCTTTAGTTGTTCATGGTCCACTATGGACATGGTTGAATATAGTTGATTAGAGTTTAATTTGATCGCACTCCAACGTTCAATAAGGGTTTTCTTGGATTATATGTTCATCACATTGTGACGTCAAATTATGTTTGATACATTCAGATGTAGGGTTATTTTCATCACATTGCAATATTCATAAAAAAATAGGTTGGATTGCATCATGTTGGGATGTTCATTAAGGGTTATGTTGAATTGCAATGCCAAGGATTATGTTGGATTGCAACATTAATCAAGGGTTGCATTGGATTGTGACATTTGTCAAGGGATTATGGTTGAATTTCATCACATTCTGATGTAAATCATTTTGTTACATTGTGACATTAGTCAAGGGGTTGTTGTTGAATTTTATCACATTTTGACATTTTTCAAGAGTTATGTCACACTGTGAAATATGCCAAGGGTTATGTTGGATTATGGTGTTCCCTGATTTTTGTTTCACTTTAAAAAATTCATATTCATTGTGTTATGTCGAATTTTTATGATTGTATATGGTTATGTCACTTTGTGAGGTTCATTAAGGGGTATGTCACCTTGTGATATTCCTTAAGGGTTATGTTTTAATGAGATGTTCCCGAATGGTCATGATGCATTGTGATATTCATATTGGTCGAATTATAACAAAATTTTATGTTTCTCATTGGTTATGTTGTATTGTGACATTCACAAAGGGTTGCATTTTGTCCAAAGGTGTATATCAACATAACCACAGGTAAATTGGGTTGATCATGGTTGGCCATGATTGACTATGGTTGAAAATCAATGCCCATATGAATATATTTAACGAAGGTTTTCTATGGTTATGTTACATTGCGACATTTATGTTGACTGAATTTTGTTAAATTGTTATGTTCATCAATGGTTGTGACACAATGATGCAATGTCCATCAAGGGTGTTTTCACATTGAGAAATTCCTGAAGGGTTTTCTTTGATTATTATGTTTCCAATGGGTATTTTTCATTGTGATGTTCATATTTTGTTGACAAATGTCAAATTGTACACTCCTCAATGGTTGTGCTGCATTGTCACATTCATCAAGGGTTATATCACTTTTCGATATTCCTTAAGGATTATGTTTCACTGTGATGTTCCTAAAATGTAAGTTGCATTGTGATATTCATCTTATTTAAATTATATGGAATTAATATGTTCCTTAATGGTTAACTCACATTGTAACATTTATCATGTGGGTTATGTCAAATTTATGATGTTGGTTAATTATTATAAAATATTATATTTGAAAAAACAAATCTAATATGTTTGCATGGGTTTGAAATAATATATGTGTAAGTGTCATTTGTAATTTAGAAGGAATGTTGTAAAATTTTTAAAATAAAGTGACAATAAACATGCATTCATTAATTGATTTGTCTTTTTCATGAATTTGAAAAAGAAAATGCTTTGACAGAATAAACATTTAATCCTAATATCAAATTAAATTTCAAAGTCTAGTACCTTAACATGGTTTATAAAAAACTGATATTGATATTAAAAGATAAATAAATTATTATTATTAATTCATCATATGTAGTAACTAACAATTGTGACTCTTCCTAATTCATATTTTGGTATGGCACTTGCATATATAATAATTGAAAATTAACATTGTTAAGTTCTGTAATAGAACAAGAAGAAACATGTGTTGATTAACATAAATGGTTTGACAAAAAAAACATTAAAGTTTAATATTAGGTCATATATGAACAAATTTTCATTAATATAATATAAAATTTAACATTTACACTCAACAAAATATTAAAAAAATATTAATGTTTAATTAATAACACATCTTCACTTAACATAAAAATAATTATGCATAACATACTTTAAACTTTTCGACTTTGAACAAAAGGAAAAAATAACTATGTATTAATCATGATCATTTTTTTCCCAAAAGGATCGGATCCAATGGTGGAAAATGAGGAGTTTTCCACCATTGGAACATGTTCAATTCCAATGAGGGTTGATTAACCTAGATCCAAGGGGACACCTTGCAGTTGTGACCGAACATATGGTTCCACTTATAGATATTACATTAACTCATATCATGGCTCGTGCACACATAACTGGACCAAATCCCAGCCCCATCTCCTTCAATTTTGTTTTTCTTAATTCTTGAATGTGGTTCCTTCTAGTTCCACATGAAACGTGGCGGACATGATGGAACTGATGCTCATCCTAAGTGACCAGATGGATGTGACCATCATGAACCATAATAAACCTTCCCCCTCACTATTCCATAAGAAATTAATGAAAACACCAAGTGGTGTGTGTCTACGGGTGAAAGAGGATTGTGTAATTAATGGAGATACACATGGGATGATTGGCATGATAAACCACATCAGCCTCATGAAGTAGATAAAGTCCTTCATTGGTATGTCAATTCATTTGGAAGCAGTTTAGCAGTGTACTTCATGGGCTACAAGTGGCTAGCAATGATTATGATGAGGAGTGTGGCATCACTTAGAGGGATATAACTTTCTAGTCTCACGAAGAAGCTAGGGCAAGGTTGGTACCCCTATGTTGATTTGACACAAGAATTGGTTCTTAAGAGAGGCATTTTGTTCATGAGTACAATCATTAGCATGAAAGGGTGTTAAGCCCTAATATTGGCTCATTACCCCTTAATTGGGGCATATTACATTAGTAATGTTATTTTATTTATGTCAGCTTTATTCCATTAGTTGTAATTATACCTCCTAGTCTCCTATATATACCAAGGAGACATTTTCATTTAGAATCATCTTGTACTTGAACATTTAAGTGGGGTAAAAGGAGGTTTCCCCCTCGAAGAGGCTTATTATCTGAAATTATCTCTTTTTCAAGGGATTGAGTACTTTTTCTAAGTTTTTTATATGCTATATTGATATTTGGTTTTAAACATATGGTATTAGAGCTCAAGGTCTTGGGGTTTCGCTGCTACATCTGAGACACCTTGGAAGTTTCACTATAACATTTTTTCTACAATGTTTCAGAAGGAACGTCTTGGAGGATATTTAGTACACGGATCAAGGTATATTGGGTTAAAATTTTATCTCCTGAGGCATTATACTATTGGAGATACAACCTATACAAGATATGGTTATGGAATCATCCTGAACTGAATCATTGCAAATTTTTTTCTATAAAAAAATTATGTAACGTTTTGGACCCTAAAATACAGTGGATATGCACAGAAAATAGTAAGGTATCTATGGTAAAAATTTCATCTTCTGGGTCATCTTAAATTTGTAGATACACCATGTGTAAGATAGGGTATCTGATTAGTCTCAAGAAGGTGTTCCAGGTAAAAAAATCATAACATATTCCTAGAGTATCCAAATTGAGTGGGACCAGTTTCATTGGATCTTGGATAGTCTATGTTATTTTTGGTACGAGTTTCATAATTTTATATCAATTATTTTGTGTGGGGCACACTATACAAGTGAGATCTCCTAGAAAGACCAAAAATCGGCAAGTTGTGGGGGAAGTTACCATAAATTCCACTTGGCACATCCAATTTTGATAAGACCTATGACATTGCAAAGAAGAAGTATTAGAGAACTACTTAAAAGAAAGTTTCATACCCAGAAGGGATGAAATTTGGGAGACACAATAGAAGAAATATTGTCTAGAAGAACCACCTCAAAATCAAGGTTCAAAAGTGATACTTGACCAACATGCCACCCAAAAAGGGAACTTCTACACCAAATAAGCCTTAAGACAATCCTACTTGGACTCTTGATGAAGATGAAGAAATGTGTAGGGACATAAATGATTTACAAAAGAAGATAGTAATAAAAGATGAACTACAAGAGATGAAAGCTAAGTTGGAGGCAAAGATGGATGGTTTAAAAGAGGAGATCATGGAAGTATTGAAAAATTATTTAATAGAGAAGACACATGAAAGTGAAAATGCATCCCATGAAATTCATGATGAGGACACAAGAAAGGTGAATCAAGAATGGAGAAACTCCAACTTTGGGTTGAATACCAGCCACATTCCTAAGATCGATATGAGGAAGTTTGATGGTAAGGACCCAACCACATGGATACTTCAGATGGAGCAATTCTTTGATCTACATAATGTGCCACATACACAAAAGGTATGAATTGCTTCTTTATATTTAGAACCTAATCAATTTGTATTGTATCGATGTCTTTGTTCTCACAAATCACTCGTCACTTGGAAAATTTTCACGGAAGAAATGATAGCACACTATGAGGATACAAGGAGCAATACCTTCTTTAGGTAGTTGACAAATCTCAAGAAAAAGGGTTCAATTACCGGGCACATTGAGAACTTCAAAAGATTGAATATAAAGGTAACAGATATTCCAGATGAGCACTTGATTGATGTATTCATAGGAACTTTAAAGGATAACATTCAACATGAGGTTTGCCTTTGGGAACCCAAATCATTGGAGAATGCATTTAAGGTGGCAAGAAAT
>ML800088.1:522195-539228 GCA_009831015.1 Picea engelmannii
GAACCCAAATCATTGGAGAATGCATTTAAGGTGGCAAGAAATGTTGAAAGTAAAAATATGGCTATGGCTACTAGAAGGACCAATCCTAATATCTATAGAGAGAACAATGCTCCTTCTTCTAAAACACCTCAACCTACAAGGTTCACACCTCAACAATTGGAGGAAAGAAAAGAAAAAGGTTTATGATTTAATTGTGACAGCAATTATAGTAAGGGACATTAGTGTGGTGAGAAGAAATTATTCTACATATATTGTGAAGAGGAAGAAGAACAAGAACAAGAACCATCTCAATATGAAAACGTAGAAGCAATTTTGTCTGAAGAGTTGACTCCCACGATATCATGTAATGCATTGGCTGGAATTAGCACTCCTCAAACCCTCAAGATCGAAGGATACATCAAAAATAAAAAGGTAATAGTCCTAATTGATTCCAGCACTACTCATAATTTCATTCACTATAAATTAGCCAAAGCTCTCAATTGCTTTGTATATCCAGTGCCAGAGTTTCAAGTAATGATTGCAAATGGAGGAACTATCAATTTCTTAGGAAAATGCAATAAGATAAATCTTACTATGGGGGAATATGTAATGAATAGTCCAGTGATTGCTATACCCATGGGTGGTACAGATGTTGTACTAGGAGTCCAATGGTTACAATCATTAGGAACAATGGCTTTTGATTTTCAAGAATTTTTCATGAATTTTTCATTGGATGGAAAAGGAATTGAGTTAAGAGGTATCACAGGGAAACTCGGTTAGGTGATAAGCTCTAATGGCATGAAAAAATTATTAAAAAAGGGTCATTAGGAAGTTATTGCACAACTATACTCACTAGAAGTTCAAAAATCGAAGCCATCTATTCCTCAAGATCTCCAAAGGATCATTGATAAGCATTCCAAAGTATTTGAAGATATTCCCAAAGGTCTTCCACCTACTCAAAATCATGATCATGAAATTCACCTAATTCTTGGGAGTGTTCCTCCTAACATTAGGCCATACAGATACCCTTATGCCCAGAAGAGTGAAGTTGACTGCATGGTTGAAGAAATGTTAGAGGTTGGAATTATTAGACCTAGCCAAATTCTTACTCTGCACTAGTGGTAATGGTATTCAAGAAAGATAGCTCATGGCATATGTGTCCATATTATAGAGATCTCAACAAGAACACTATTAAAGATAAGTTTCTCGTTCCCGTCATTGATGAATTGTTAGATGAACTACATGGAGCAATCTATTTCAAAAAATTGGATCTCCATTCAGGGTATCATCAGATCAGAATGAAGGAAGAAGATATCCCCAAAACAACATTCTGAACTCATGAAGGCCATTATGAATTTTTTCTCATGCCTTTTGGCCTTACAACTACACCTTCCACATTCCAAGGGTTGATGAATTCCATTTTCAAGCCCTTCCTTAAAAAATTTGTGTTATTAGTTTTTGATGATATACTAATCTATAACAAGTCTTGGGAGGATCATGTGTGACATGTTGACAAGGTGCTACAACTACTAAAGGAGCAACAACTATATGTGAAACCATCCAAATGTTTCTTTGGAATAAAGGGGGTAGATTATTTGGGTCATATTGTATCTCATGAAGGTGTCAAGGTAGACCCTAACAATATTAAGGCCATGATGGACTAGCCGATTCCCAAAACATTGAAGAATCTTAGAGGATTTTTGGGTTTGAAAGGTTACTACCACAAGTTTGTTCAGAACTATAGAAGAATAGCAGCACCTTTAATGACACTAACTAAGAAGGAATCACTTTCATGGACTCCAAAATAAACTAAAGATTTTTAACAACTTAAAGAGGTGATGTGAAAAGCTCCTATCTTGACCACTCTAGAATTCACAAAAACCTTTATTGTGGAATGTGATACCTCGGGAAATGGAATTGGTGCTATCCTAATGTAAGAAGGAAGGCCCTTGGATTTTGAAAGTTGACCACTCAAGGGAAAGAACTTACAAAAACCCATTTATGAGAATGAAATGATGGAAATACTACATGCATTGAAGAAATGGCATCCTTACCTAATAGGTAGGCACTTCAAGGTCAAAACAGATCATGCTAGTCTTAAATACTTCATGGAATAAATATTATCTTTAAAAGAACAACAAAAATGGGTAACCAAGATATTAGGTTATGATTTTGAAATCATCTATAAAAAGGGGAAGCAAAATGTTGTGGCAGATGCACTCTTAAGAAAGGATGAATATGTTGAGGATTTTCTCTATGCTATCTCGATCATCCAACCCAATTGGATAATAGAAGCAAGGGATGAATGGAATAATGATGAAAAAGTGTGGAGTCTCATTCAAAGGTTGCAGTAGGATTCTAGTGCATCAGATACATTTACATGGGAAAATGATTCACTATGGTACAAACATCACTTATATTTATGTAAGAACACCCAACTCAAACAAAAGGTACTATTGAAATTGCAGACCTCTCAAGTAGGAGGGCACTCAGGATTTTTGAAAACCTACCATAGAGTCAAGAAGGATTTTTTTTGGGATGGCCTTAAAAATGATGTTCAAAGGATTGTGGTAGAATGTTTGCTTTTCAAATAAAATAAGGTGGAAACAATTAAAACCCTAGGTCTTTTACAACCATTATCCATCCCAAGTCAGCACTCAGAGGAGGTTTCCATGGATTTCATCATAGGGTTACTGAAGTCTGAAGGAAAGAGTGTCATCATGGTGATTGTTTATAGACTGACCAAGTATGCACACTTTTGTGCGCTCTCTCATCCCTTCAAAGCTAGTACAGTTTCCATCGCATTCATGGAGATAGTTCAAAAGCTACATGGCAACCCAAAGATTATTGTAAGTGACAAAGATCGCATCTTCATTGGACATTTTTGGATAGAATTATTTTCCTATTTCTATACTCAATTGACTCATATCTCATCCTATTATCCTCAATCTGATGGACAAACCGAGATAGTGAACAAATTTCTGGAAGGCTACCTTCATTTTTTTATCTCTCATAAACAAACACAATGGTTCAAATGGTTACCCTTGGCAGAATGGTGGTATAACACCTCCTTTCATACTGCAACAAAAATGACACCATTTATTGAACTTTATGGATACCACCCTCTTTCCATCACTTCTTCCCTAAAAGAAAAATATAAGGTTCAAGAAGTGGAAGATCACATTGAGAATCAACAACAAGTTCTCCAAATCTTAAAGGACAACCTGACCATGGAACAAAATCACATGAAATAACAAGCAGATCAACATCATAGTGAAAGATGTTTTGAAGTAGGGGATTGGGTGTTTTTAAGACTACAACCATACAAAGAGATGTCCCTCAAGCAAGCCTAGAATGATGATAAATTATCACCAAAGTACTATGGCCCTTATAAGGTGTTGAAAAAGATTGGTACTACGACATACAAATTTGAGCTATCTACCTCTTCACAAATACACCCAGTTTTCCATGTTTCATGCTTAAAAAGGGTTATAGGCAACAAGATCCTAGTTCAAACTATATTTCCAAAACTTGACGAGGAAGAAAAAATCATATTGGAGCCTGAAGACATCACTGACACAAGAATTCACTAGTTGAGGAAAAGATCCATTTCAGAGTATCTCATTAAATGGAGGAAACTACCGCCTGAAGATTCCACTTGGGAAGATGAGTATTTTATACAGAAGCATCCAGAGTTACTCAAGCATTGCATACAACGTTTGTCTCAAGGGGAGGGGCATGTTAAGCCCTAATATTGGCTCATTACCCCTTAATTGGGGCATATTACATTAGTAATGCTATTTTATTCATGTCATCTTTATTCCATTAGTTGTAATTATACCTCCTATTCTCCTATATATACCAAGGAGACATTTTTATTTGGAATCATCTTGTACTTGAACATTTAAGTGGGGTAAAAGGAGGCTTCCCCCTTGAAGAGGATTATTATCTTAAATTATCTTTTTTCAAGGTGTTGAGTCCTCTTTCTGAGGTTTTTCTATGCTATATTGATATTTGGTTCTTAACAGAGGGAGGAGGAGGCACACGTGAATTATCATCATTCATCCCTTTATGATAAAAATGAGTGAATAAAGAGGGGTAAGTTGGTTGATGGACAATAGTTCAAATATCGAAATGATTTATAGGTAGGCTCATTCTTTGGTAGCTTCCCACCTTTGGTGGATCTGGGTTTAATGCAATTTTTCTTATAGTTCGCTAACTTTTGTTCTTTTGTTTGTCTTTATGCACATGGAACTATGAGGATGGAAGTCATGTTCCCCTTCTAGGATGATGTCCCATGCTTCCAAATTAGTAATGGCTTCCATCAAGTTTTATGAAGAATTTGTTCCTAAGGAGGACAATGAAATTATGCAAGGATTGGAAGCATAAATTTTCCAAACTTTGTATTTTGTAGATGATAAAGAGGTATATTTTCATGTGGAGGGATTAATTCCTGATATTGGTTGCACCAAGACTAGGAAATCAAAGTTTTTTCATACCCTGGAATTGTACTGGAATATGAAAATGATTGTTTCCTTAGGCATGCTACCCAAGGAGGAAGATTGTAATACCCTATTTTTGAGACTCCATATTAATAATGTATTTTATTTATTTGACGAAGGGCCAATGTGCCGAAACATTTAAAATAGGTTAGAATTCCTAGGAAATGTAATACTTTGAACATTGCAAATAACTATATACATCCTTGGATGTAAGATGAACAAGGACATGATTTATAGGGGGATATGATTCCATGAGAGAGCAGACTAAATGGGATAATTATTTTTATAATATTTTATTTACCCATCTTGGTTTTAATTGCAAAAAGTGGTTATATGATCTTCTTGAGGGGGGGAAGGCCATATGGTCCTTGATTTCATGTAATTATATAAATGCCTCTTGTGGGATGTTTGGGGGTTCTTCTACATTTACTCTTCCACTCTATCATATGGCTCATTCATTCTTGTTCTTGGTTGGGACATGACAATGAATTGTTAAGGAAAGAATCCATCGATTTGTTGGACGTAGTAATTAATGGTGTATTCTAGTGATCAACTTCTGTCTACAAGCCTGAGATGAATTAGCATGTGCTAAACATAGCTCCTAGTTTCCAATACTCAGAGTCTCAACATGGATGTTCTGGACCAGATGCATTGGATCCCTAGAAATAGTGGACAACATGAGGGACTGTATGGAAGTGAATGGGTTTCATTGTCTTTCAGTGGTGTAAGCTGGAGAGAAGTGAACTAGTGTACTTTGGATTGTTTTGTGTTGAGAAAATCATGAGAGATTGAGTGATGACTGGTTTGGGAAGCTAAGTGTCTCTCTCGAAGACATCCTTGTTGATTTATAGCCTTGGCTCAGGGGTGACATGCTATTGAGACTTGGATCATTAGTCTCTAAGGTTGTGTGGAACTTCCTTGGTCTTCAACTAGTTGGTGATTGGTTTCGTTTAAGATAAGTGCTCTTAGTAATGGTTTTGTTTTATTATGTATTTATTTCTACTGTATATTATTTATTATCTTTTAGACTCGTATTTTTAATGTGCTTTATTGCTGTTCATTTTTGTGCAAGGCATGTTTAAACATTATTTTTGAGTCTATAATGAATATTGATTATTGCATGATATGTAATTGTGTTTCTTTCATTCTTATTTCTTAATCAATCATCATCAGAGTTTTAAATAAATTCTTGAAGTGTATATTTTAGGTAGCATGGTCTAACCTTGGTGGTTGGGTAAGTTACAAATACCTTCGCTAGCTCAAATGTTGATTGGAAACTTTGGAAACTTAGAATGGTTATTTAATAGAGGTAGTGACTTGGCTTTCTCATCCTCATGGAGGGGATTTCATTACTCGATTTAGCTATCAATTTGGTCCTAAAACTTCCATTGTTGATGCTCAACAAGGTGACTCGGGACCTTTCTTCCCTCAGGTTGCTCGGGCTTAATGATTGTTGGGGCTCTCATTTTTGTCTTTTTTTTTCTTATGCTATCTAGCTTCAAATGTTATAATGAATCATAGTAGTGGACATGGACCTTTAAGATTGATGCTTTTGAGTTTTTAAATACATATGCTAAATTCTACAACTTGATTTCATCTTTGGGGCATCTTTATTTTGGGGATTTTTACTTGATTTTAAGAATTGAGATTTATTATTATATGAATGCTTATAAAATATATATATATAATTTTAGAAATTCTGTTATATATATAGATTTCAAAAAACCATATTACAAAAATTAAATCAAGAATATTAAATAAAATATTAACTATATTATATTATATTAAAAAAATCAAAATATTATATTACATTATATTATATTAAAAATCAACTATGTTATATTTAAAAAATTAAATCAACTATATTAAATAAAAAATAACTATATTATATTATATTATAAAAATCAAAATATTATATTACATTATATTATATTAAAAATCAACTATATTATGTTAAATCAATGATAATAAATTTATATTATATTTTAAAAAATAAATCAACTATATTAAATAAAAAATTAACTATATTTTATTATATTATAAAAATCAAAATATTATGTTACTTTATATTATATTAAATCAATGATAGTAAATTTAGTATTAATAGTTAATTTTGTATTAGAAAAATTAAATCAATTCGAAGAAGAATGATTTCAAATAAATTAATATATATATATATATTTTGAAACCATCCTTTTAGTGAAGGGATTCTAGTAAATGAACTCCAACTTCTTTTTAGAATTGTGAAAAGAGGAGAATATATATTAATTCGATCCATATTAAAACTTTAGACAACTTTGCCATAGATATTCAAAAATTCCATTATGAAATTGGAGTTTGATGAAAAATATTATAGGGGTCAAGAGCAACATGAAATTTACAAAATGCATCCTACATTAAGCAATGGTTTGTATCGCCTTGCATGTTTACAAATACAATTTATGCCAAATACATTAATCACATAGATACAAGAAAGCAATGAGAAACTTGATGCAAAGAATAGAAAATAAATAATAAGAAGAAATCATAACATATCCACTAATACTTTTGGATGGTGACTTTTCTAGGGACTACAATGGGAATCACCATTTTTATTTTGTGATCAAAATCCCCAAATCTTTAAAAGGCTCTATGTTATTAATTTCTCAATATGTTAGCTTTCTTTGATCTAAGGTTGAACTACGACTTTTCTATGAAACAAGTGATCCTCTCACTCCACCTCCCCACTATTTTCTTGATGTCACCACTACCCATTCAAGTGTAGCATGAAGCAATGGAAAATGGATTGGAGGTGGATACAAGGAGTTGGACAAGTGCAATACATGGCTAAAGTATCAACTAAAACCTGACAATTAATTTACTAAATGCATGTAACTTTTAATTTATCAAAACAATATGTAATCACAATCTTCAATTTAAGAGAGAGGACTAAAATATTCTCCATTAATTGAATCTTAGTGATAGACATCACATACGGTGAAATAAAATTCTAAAAAAAAGGAAAAAACAAATAAACTGAATTTGAAAAGACATTCCACCCATTAAAAATACAAAAATTCTAAGTTCTTTAATTAATATTTGTATTATCATCCCATAGTCTACACTATATTTTCAAGACTTGAGTGTTGAGATCCCATAGTCTACATGATATTTTCAATACTTGAGTGTTTAGATTAAAAATATAGTTAGCTTCCACCCCTTCAAATTCAAATTCCACATCCAAAGTCTAAATTGAAAATGTTATTATTTTACAATTGTCAAAATTAGAAATCAACCTCCCATTTTCACATTAAGAATGAAGAATGTTTTTATCTTCCAATATTCCAAATTAAAATTCTAATTTAGAAGGGAAATAATATGGTCATAGAGAAGTGTTATCACCCCTCGGTGAAAACTTATGCCTTTATAATTTTTATTTTTTAGGATCTCCATTTCGACCCCATACCAAAAGGAAAACAATTGTACAACCAAACTTTCTCTTCCAGCCTTCCAAATTAAAATTCTAATTTAGAATGGAAATAATATCGTCCCATAGAAGTGTTATCACCCCTTAGTGAAAACATATGCCCTTATGATTTTTGTTTTTTAGGGCCTCATGTTCGACCCCATACCGAAAGTAAGAGTTACCAACCAAAAGGAATAGTTACCAAGTTTGAATTTGATACAATGTGAAAAAAAAGAAATACAATCAAATTTTCTCTTCCAACATTCCAAATAAAAATTCTAATTTAGAAGGGAAATAATATGGTCACATATCACTTTTGTTTTTTAGGATCTCCCGTTAGACGCCAAGAAGAGTTACCAACCAAAAGGAAGAGTTACCAAGTTTGAATTCAAATTTGAATTTGACACAATATGAAAAAAAAATGGTACAACCAAACTTTCTCTTATAGCTAATCAAACTACCGGTTGGATCTATCATGCTCCTTGGGGCAAGAAAGCCTTGAGCATCCAACCCCGACCTATTTTTGATTTTGGGCTATCTAGCCTCATAGAGACTAACCTCTCTCACATAAAAACTACTAACTCGATGGGCGATGTGTCTGTATAGTTTCAATGTAGTTTTGTTTTAGCCGGTGACATAGAAAAGGCTCCAATCTACTTGGAAGTTTTTAATATTTATTATGAAATGTATATGAAATCTTTTTTTCCTTCTTTTTTTTTCCTTATTTTGAAATGTATATGTTACTTTTTGTTTTTTCATCCTTTATAAGATAGTTACCTAGTTTAATTTTGTTCAATATCATGCTCTGTAAAATATATGTCAAAGTATTTTCTTTATTAAAAACACCATTTTCACTGTATTCAATATCAGATTTTGTAAAAATTCTTTTACTTAGATATTGTGAATATAAATTGTTTAATTTATTGTTTAATATTTATTATTTATATGATATTACAAAAGATATAATTATATGTTTGAAATTGATTAATATTTTGTTTAATATTTATTATTATATGACATTACAAAAGATATAATTATATGTTTGAAATTATGTGTAGGAAAAATAACAAAATTCCATAAAAACTTATACAATAAGTTTGTAAAATAATATCGACTTCAAATTTTTGAAGTAAACACTTTATAAAATATTATTAATCTCATAAACTAAATTATCATTATATTTTATATTTCACTTTATCTTAATATTGATATTTTCTTCAATTAAACTATTGCATACATATTTACTTTCATGATTATAGGTTAATATATCTTATTGAAATTAAATCTTAAATTTTGAGTTAAATAGTTTATAAAATATTACTAAACATACAAGCTTAATTGTATTGTATTTTATATTACATTTTACTTAATATTTGCTATTATATACACATTTAATTTCATGATTATAAGATAATATATCCGATTGAACTTAAATATTTTTAGCTTTTATGTGTTGGCAATTGACAAGTGACCGTGGTAGTCACTCATGGTGACCAATAAGTATCTAGCTATAAGGCATTTAATTGCATAATCACCCAACACACTCTGAACTCTCAGCATGTATCATTTTTTGAAATTTGAATATTTGAATTTAAATTCTGAAAGGATACGGTTGGATAATTATACATAATTATAAATTCAATGGTCAGTTTGACTTCGTTAGCATTCTAACGGATAGTAAAATTCAGTGATGTCAACCATTTTATCTTTATTCACATCCGGCATGCCTTTTGTTTATCATTTTATTTGCTTTCTTTCTTTGCTTTTTGCTTTTTTCCATTATGGAAGTGGCCTTCGTTCTTTTCTTTTATCTATCTGTTTACTCTCTCAGGGATTACTGGGAAGCGCTATTTTATGTTGTGTGTATGTCTGCGTTCCTTGAACTTTCAAAAAGAAATCTCATGGGACCTATTCCGAAGATCTTCATGCCTACCCCTGCGGAACCTGATGAAAGCATGACCCAAATAAAGCTACGAACCTTGATGTTCTGGAATAAATTCCTGCGGGCACCCTCATGTGAAAGATCGACAAGAGTCAAAATCTCATAGTGGTGGACATCTGGGCTAACAATTTCACCCGAACGACTTATTATTTCCAACAACAAATTCACAGGAAAAATTATTTGGAGACTCGCTCAGCTCTCCAGTTTTCAGGTACATTTTTCTCCTGCTCTGTTTTTGCTAAAATGACAATCCTGCAGGAACATTTAAGAATAGAATATTAAATTTGTTTATTAAATAGAAAATACCAGATCATATGCGTATATAGTTAAATTGTTTGACTATATCGTTTGAGCATGGCGAATACCGGTAGGTTGTAAGAGAGGTAGACGATAAATTTTTATTATATAAAAATATAAATCTATAGATCCGTGGTAGAGTTCTATTCAATATAAAACACAGGTATTTTCTCATTCAAATTACACAGGGAAACTCGATGCTTCTACGGGATCCCCAATCTCAACGTCTTATGTAGTATGACACATTACATCTTATCTGACTAAAAATGTTACAAAATAATGCTGGGGATGCGAGTAATATGTAACTGAATTGTGTACCACACCTTCACAGTTAATGATTTCATATCTGGTTTTGATATTTTCAAGTTATTTAAGTGAAACTATATACAATAGTAGGATGACTAGCCAATGTTTGATTTTCAGCACAATTATATTTTTCCGCCATGCTAATATCCCAGGCTCAGCTCATTTCTTTTGTTTCTTATACCCCACAAGAATTCGATCTATAGACCTCTCTAGTTTCTTCTTTTTCTTCCTTTTTATTTTATACGTTTTATTTTTATTTTTGAAGTTTTCCCATGGACTATTATACCCCGGAAGGATTGGATCTAATGGCCTCTCTAGTTTCTTGTTTTTCTTAATTTTTGTTTTATACATCTTATTTTTATTTCTGAAATTTTACCATGGACTATTTTGCAGAGCTTTATACAAACTTCAAAAGAAATTGTAAGGAGGCGTTTAGGGTTTGAAGGAGAAACGTTGAAAAAAAATATGGCCTTATTTCTGAAATTTTACCATGAACTATTTTGCAGAGCTTTATACAAACTTCAAAAGAAATTGTAAGGAGGCGTTTAGGGTTTGAAGGAGAAACGTTGAAAACAAATATGGCCTTGGTCAATGGATTTATTGTATTGTTTTTTAATATTTTTTTAATAAAAGAATATAAAACTAACAATTGCCTACACTAATCAATATTTCAGGTTCGGCTCTGTTCTATCGGCAAGTAAATAGTCATTAGTTGGAAGAGCTTAACCCCAGAAGATGATAGGATTCAAGCCCTTCTAAACCGAAAACCGGGACTGTTGCTGTAGAATATGAATTCGAGTTAAAGTATGGCTTTGGGTTCTCTTTCCTTTTCTCTCAATAAAGTAAAAGTACATCCCATGTATTTTTACTTTAAGTTTTAAGGGTCAAGAGAAAACAGGGCTGGGGATATGGACAGTTTACTGCGATTCATAATAACATTTGTAATTTAGTAAATAAATTCAATTTCAAGCAGTAAATAAATAAACACAATCAAATTTTTATTTTAATGGTTTTGTGTTTTGTTTTTTTGATATTTTTGTTTAATTTTATTAGAAAGATTTTCAGAAATTGTTGAATCTACAAATTTGAGTGATTAATTCTCTATAATTTAAGTTCTTTAAAATTTTTGAACAAACTGAATTTATTTGTACATTCAAAAATACAATTTAAAAAACAAAAATTTATGATTTAGTACAAATTTATATGACCAAATTACAATTAAAAAATCAAAATGTAAAACAAATAAACAACCTTTAATTAAATTTTAAAGATTACAAATTTAAAAAAATTGTGTATATATATATATAGAGAGAGAGAGAGTGAGAGAAATTTTACAAATCATATATCAAATTTTAGAAATTTATATGGGTGGAATCACGAAGGTGGGTTACACTTTCATGACAATATGGTCTCCAAAATTTCGAAAAACCTTTTTTCGGCCGAACTAAAAATATTTTTCGGCCGAAAGCTATTATTTTCGGCCGAAAAAATAAACGTCAAATCGAACGGAGCAATAACCGCAACCTCGATTTGCGTGTGGAAATTTGGCCAGCCGGATATTTTCTTTCCGGCAATACGTTTCGGCCGAAAGATAGTTCGGCCGAAACATTGTTCGACCGAAAGATAGTTCGGCCGAAATATAGTTCGGCTGAACTATCTTTTGGCCGAACTATCTTTCGACCGAAAGATGGTTTATATATTAGCCACACATCGGCTTTAGTACGGTTTTTTTTTCGCGTATTCACTGTCTCGCGAGAGGTCTGTGTCGCTGGTCATGGTTGACGAGGTCACAAGGGTCGTGGGCGTCATGGGCACCGAGGTCGCAGGGGTCGTGGGTGCCGAGATCACAGGGGTCATGGAGAGGTCGAGAGCACGAGTTATAGGTAAGTTATTCTCACCTATTTATTGTATTTTTCAAGCATATTTTTTGTTTAGGTTTTTTAATGAAATTCCAATGTTTATGAAAGCTCTGTTGCTATAATCAATAATCTAAACTTGCTTAGCACTGAGAATATAAAGGCCTATAATTAATCGAGTAGAGAACATATGGAAATGCAATTTTACAAAGCGGAAGACACAATCATGTGCAAGATAGATATTTTAGAACATTAATTAACTATAAACCATGTTTCCTCCATTTGATAAACCAGCATGGAAAGATGTCCCATCTTGACAGTGCCAATAGGAGGCAACTATATGCACAAAGAAACCATATTATTCAGTTTTAACTGAACCTTCACAACAATAAAAACTCTACTGAAGTCACATGTACCTCTCTGAAATATGGACATAGAAGTAAGCACCTGTTACCCCAACCTAAAATTGAATATACTTAGAGATTTCCTAACTCGACATGCATCTTCAGTACAATGCATAGGCATTTCTCACCATGCATCAGATGGAATGCTTCATTTATTTGGTCTAGCGTCATATTATGTGTAATGTATTCGTCAACTTTGATTTCCTTTTTCATATACTTCTCAACAAGCCATGGCACTTGAGAACGGCTCTTGAAACCACCAAACGCAGTACCCTTCCACACACATCCTATAACCAGCTGAAATGGCCTAGTAGATATCTCTTGTCCTTAAGCTGCAACACCAACAATGACAGATGTCCCCCAACCCTTATGAGAACATTCAAGGGAAGCTCGCATTAAACTGACATTTCCAACACACTCGAAGCTGTAGTCAACACCCCCATCGGTCATATCAACGATCACCTGCTGGATAGGCTTGTCAGAATATTTGGGATTCATAAACTCTGTGACTCCAAAATTCTTTTCAATTGCAAATTTATTGGAATCAATGTCAATGCCGATTATACGTGAAGCACCAGCTACTTTGGCACCCTCTGCAACCGCAAGACCAACTGCACCAAGACCAAATATTGCAACAATGGATCCAACTTCCACTTTTGTTGTGTTCCAAACAGCTCCCAGACCTATAGGAACACCACATCCAAGTAAGCATATCTTCTCCAATGGAGCTTGTTCGTTCACCTTGGCAACACTAACATCATGTACCACAGTGTATTGACTAAATGTTGAAGTTCCCATGAAATGATAGATTGGTTCCCCATATTGTCAATCACTAATTCTGATTTCAACTCATATCGTGATAGCCAAGAATCATCAATCACTAATTCTGCAATTCCAGTTATCTTTTAAATATTTTGATCAGATTTTTTTGATGAAAAATTCACAAAAGCTGCCAAAAAAAGTAAAAATATTTGATCAAAAAACTGCATCTAGTTGCCAATTAGTTTGTGTTGATCTTTTAATGAGTTTAATAAACTGCATCCATCAAACTTAAACTTTTAATTAATAATTTATTAGTTAATTGGTTAATATGAATGTTATTGTAAATCAGCTTGTGTTTATTTTCTAATTATTAAAATACAAAATAATCGTGTGATATTGTGAAAAAAGGTTGATAATGTAAAATAAATTATAGTTGACGAGGTTAGTTTTATAAGATTCTAAGACAAAAATTTGTTTTCTATTATTTTTTTCATTGTTTATGAGATTGGTATTAAAGCATTATTTTATGTTATTAAAAATTTGGTCATTGTTTATAAGATTGGAATTAAAGCATTCTTTTATGTTATTAGAAATTTGGTCTAATTGGAAGATGTGATTAATCTAGTGTTTAGTTAAATAATTTTAATTCTTACAGTATGAATTCAATAGTTCCTTCAATTCAATTCAATTAAGTATGAATTCAATAGTTCCCTCAAACAATATTTATTTATAGTGGTTAGGCTTGCAGCCATAGATAGTTTCATGGGATTAAAAAATGTTCATCCCATCAAGATAAATAACCAAAACTCGTAAAAGATCATCAAGTTGAGAGCCAAGCTCATGCAAATGCAAGCCAAATTGTGTAGAGCCTCATCGTCACTAGACCTATAAGAAGACTAAGGGTTAACCCTATACATGATGATGGAAAATCAATTGAATTACCCAATATGTAGGGAGATTCACATGTTTAATTTTGTCCAAGGAGGAGAATAAGCATGTAAAGTTGTCCCCATGTTGGTCAAGAAGAAGCCAATTCCACATGAGGCAATGGGTGAAATTCCATAATTGAAAAACCTTGGACACATCCACTAATCATGATGGTACAGCCATAGATTAATAAAAAAACCCTAGACCAATAGTTGAATGGGAAATAAGGCGTGTTCCCATTGAAACTAGGTCAAAAAGTAGCCTGAAATTAGATTTTTTAGGAGAAGAATTACGAGTGAAACTATAGGTCATTTTCTTGTTATGAATTGTTGGAAAGTACCATACCAAGAAAACAACTTCAATTAGCGGAGGAAACTGAATAATTAACCAATATCTTCATGATTATACATACTTGGTATAGAAACCTAACAATGGTTCATGTCACCTCCCTTTCACCAAACCTTATTTTGAATTGGGAAAACATACTATGATTCAGATGAGTATTGTTGGTGGGTTTTGTCACAAGGATGTTCCAAAAAACCCTACTTTGATTGGTTGTATTCTTAAAGGTATATGAATTCAAAATAAAGATGAAATAAGGATTCATTCACACAACACCATAACTCTTATGAAAACAAAAGATGCAAGTAATATATTTTGAATTCACCACTAGCAAATCTAATATTTAGATCATAATAAATAATATAATAATAATCAAAATTTTATTAATCCAATGGAGAATGTATGACTTATAATGTACTTAAAAATAATAGTGTGGTTGAGGAACAGTCAACTAACCTTCCTAATGATCCCCCAAAACACAAATACTATGATCAAGGAAGGGTCATTCAAACCTTTCTTAATCTCTCCCTCAATGCAAATACTATGCTTTAGAAAGAGTTTCTTGACACTTCCATGGGTTGAAAAACCCTTACCTATGTTTCTTGAAGTAGGTTTGATCATCCCTTCCTTAGGCTCTCTGTCGAAAAGTATATTATGCTTGTAGAGAAAGGGTTAACCAACCCTTACACATGCTCCCCACAATCAAAATACTATGCTCAAGGAAGGTTTGTTCAATCCTTCCTTAGTTTATCCCTTAACAATAATGCTACGTTTGAGGAAGGATTGAAATACCCTTCCCTATGCTCACCTGTAGTGAATATGTTATTCTCAAGGAAGGGTCAATCAACGCTTCACTATTCCTTATACCCTTCAAAAAGGGTCATTTGACCCTTCTATTGGATCCTTATCAACATGAATATTATGCTTGAGGAAGGTTCAGAAAACTATTAAAGGCTTCTCTTTGACAATTTCGAACTCTTTAAGAAATTTTATGTTATTTTTCCTTGTTTCAATTTTATTAGATGCATTTATTAAAGTTCTTTTAGTAATTTACAAGTTTGTATATTCTATATATTAATATTGTATATGGTACTAGTTTTTATTTTTTGTTCATATTGCATCACCATCTAGGTTTATAACCTTGCCTTAGAATGATAGAACCATAGATCAGAAATATAAATATCCCACCTTTTATTTGGGGGAAAGTTGGCCTTAGACTCGATAACTTGCAACTTCTCACTAAATTATTTAATATGCATGTCCCTCTAGAAAAATGCACAAGTCAAATTTCATTTGACTCATCCAAGTTTCAATCTACTATTTGAGTTAATGCATGTCTACAAAATTGCTAAAATCCCCTTTAAATGTTTTACCAATCTATCTTTCTCCCAAAGTATGAGCAACCCATCTAGATGCTAGAGTGTCACATTCAAATTATCATCTTGGTTGTACATGTGTTACACCTTGAACACGAACTTAACTAGGAAACTTCACCACCAAAAGTGTTTTGCGATATCTTCATCTAAAGATTGTAAGTGGGTCTCGAGGATTTTCATGGTGGTGGAAACAATTGTTTCCTAGAGGTGTGGCCCTTTGTTTTGAAGGTTTTATCTCCTCCTCTTCATCTTGAAATATTGGGTTGAGGTATAAGGATTCAAGTTCCCTAACTCATTTTCCCTAGAAAAAATACTTCATTTCATTTATGAAAGCTTCAACTAGCTATTCCATAGTCACATAAGCTTTGGATCTAGTCCTCAACCTTTTTTGTAGTTTCTTAAAATATATTGAGAATGAAAACATAACAAGAGTGAAAATTGGTTGAGCTCTCAAACCAAATTGCATTGGACCTGTAACCAAATGTGTATCCATTGTTGCAATTGAAATGTATTGCACCTATGAATCTAAGTAATGGAGGAAGACTCTCCAAGAGGGAAATCCACTATCAATTTTTAAAGAGGGAAAAAGACCCTAATAAAACCCTAAATAAATACTTTGTAGGTCATGATTTCACCAAAAATTGTACCATGGTTTCACTACCTCCACACCTCCAAATGGTCATATCTCCATTTCATTGAATCCATCATTGTCTTGTGACTATTTATCTATCTCCCATTCACTCTCTCCAATGAAGAATGAAAGGGTGACAAAACAAATAGTGATAAGACAATGATTGATTGAATGAAAGGGACATATGAACTTTTGGAGGTGTGGATGTAGTGAAATCACAATACAACTTTTGGAAAGGTGGGAAATATGTTTCCCATTTTGCAC